>VWYP01004328.1:89224-104150 GCA_013400435.1 Pycnonotus jocosus
TGGAATAAAGGGATAGAGGAAGTGGACATTTTTGTCTGGACTTCTCTGGATGAATCATAGAGATATGGACTAACATCATGATACTGTTTTGGGAGAGTGCAAAGTCTAGTCAAAGGTCAAAGATCAGGTTGATGCCTCGGCTCCTGGGCAGAAAAGGAGGTCTCTATTTTTTTTGTGATAGAGACGATTTAAGAGATAGAAGTGAACCTTTGTTGTATACGAGAATGAGCATTCTTAAAATGGTAACCCAAAAGTGCTAGAACCCATAAGCAGCTTGGAAGACTGCTAATGGGGTGGGACTGCACAGACCTGCAAATCCCAGGTGGTTGCGGATTTGTGACATTGAGAGCCACCAGATTTTTTTTTCTGGTGGCATGGTCTCTATGAAAATTCTAGGGAGACTCCTCTCCCAAAAAGAGTGTAAGGTTAAGTTTAATGGTTGCAGCTGACTGAAATCATGGCTTCTGTCTATGTTGTGTAGAAAAGTGAATAGTTGGTGGAGAAGGAAAAGGTCAGGTTTTGTTTTTTTTCTTTTCTTTAGTGTGTTAATAAACTATCTGTTTAGCTGTAAGTTGAGCCTGTTTTGCCTTTTTTCTTCCGAAATCCTATCTCATATTTAGTGAACAAAATTTGGTGAACTCAAAACCATCACATTAATTGGTGGCCCGTACGGGGAGCATAACCCAAACCATGACAGGGACATTTGATGGGATCTCTTTTTTCAAAGAACCTAATGTAAAACTGAGCGGATGATCCATCATGAGAGAACTGCTGAATCAAAGTTACAGTATCGCCCTTGAAGCTCTCTAACACCAACCTCCAGACCATTTAGGTTCTGTAGGCAGCCCTTAGGTGTAACTCAACAGTAACTCTTCTGAAGTACCTGCAACCACCTCAGATAAAATTTCCTACATCAGTGACCACTGAGTGAATGATCATTACGCGTACACACTGCAGGGTGCAGTCCCACCTGGGGATGACCAAGATATTGAAAACACTGTAACTTTCACGGAGCATCAACTCTTAATTCAAGGAGACAGAATGGTATTCAGAAGAGATGTTTCTAAAATCTCAAGCCCATTTTTTTTTTTACATTTAACTTGAGGTAGTAGTACCTTACTTTTATCAATTAGGCTAAGGAAACTATGACTATGCACCAGAAGGACATCACAGCATTTCTTCCTATTAAATGATTTCACATATGACACTGCATGAAAGTTGCACAGAGAAACTTTTGGAATGAACAAGTTATTATGTCTTTTTCTCTAAATCATACAGATAACACTGAAGGTGTTGCTGAAGTTAGCAATGCTAAACATCAGCACAAACATTTAGTATTCTTTTCTCATTAATAAATTATCCACTAATGATTGTTATTATTGCTAGTAACAGTTACCAGTATTTTACCTAAATAGGCAACTATTTGAAAAGACTGGAGGTTACAGGATGAAAGTTAATGGCAATGCCTCAGTACCTCCTCCATCTTCACTGGAACAATTGTCAGGATGGGCCAACAAGTATTTTATCCAATACCAGCAGATCCCTAGTGATAGTTTAACACTTAACTCAGGAAAGAAAAACCACAATGTTTGCAAAAAATATCTGCTCAAAACTTCAATCTTCCAATATCAACGTGCAAGTGGAAACTATTTGCCTTTTGGGTTGGGTGTTTTGGTAGTTTGGTTTGGTTTTGGTTTTCTTCTTTTGGTTGATTGGTTGGCTTTTTAAAGCATATTCTGCTGTAACTGAATATGTGGATACTTTGGTAACTGGTTGCAGAGCAAATGAACAGGCTGAACATACCAATACCAACTATATGCCAGAAGCCCAATTCCCCTCTTTTAGTTTCAGTGTCAAAAGCTGAAGCTTGGAAAATCTCAGGGACCCTTACTATAAGGTTTTTTTAATTCATGTTTTTGTCACACAAAAACAATCAATTTCAGTATCTTTAAGTGACTGATTGAAATGGTAAATTCAACCATTTTTCTTAAGCAGGCACAGCAACTGCCATGAAAAAGAACATAATCTACAGATCAAATTTAGAGTGATTTCTCATTTGTAACTAATTCCATATCAGCAGGTTTATGGATTATGCAACTAATTTTTCTCCAGGGATATTATATAACACAATTTGTATGAGGAGCTGAAGGTCAGTGAACAGGCCCTTTTCTAGGAGGTGTGAAAACTTGCCTCTTTAGGTACAGACTTCAAATTGCCTTGTCATTTCCTGGGAAGGGTGGAATTATTTTAATGTTTTCAAGAACGCAGTACTTGAGAAATTTTATATTCTCATTAAGACAATTTAAAAAACAAACAAACAAACAAAAAAACCCACAACCCCCTCCCGGACATTTAGATTCCTAAATTCTCACCTGAACTGAGCTTTGATGTTGCTGGGGCTCGCAGATCTGGTCTGAATTTCCTTCTCTTGTTTTTCTCGCAGGATCCTTTCAGCTAGTAAGAAGTAAGTAGCAGTGATGTGATTGTATTTGTTAGTCTCCAGTGCCCTGAGGAAAATACAGAACATGAAATAACCCATCCATCAGTGGTTTCTAAGAATTGGACATGCCTCTCGCAGCTTGCTGAGCTTCCCATAGCAGGAGGAGTGCCTGAAAGCAGGACTGCCCATTTCTGATCTTAATAAAGAGCCAACAAGTCTAGCAGTTCCAACTATAGTTGGAAGGAGACATCCTTACAATATCATCCAACAAAAGTAAGAAATTATTTGTTATTTTACATTCATTAAATTATAACTGTTTCTTATTAATGTTCTGCACCAGTGATGGGATCTCCCACTGGCACATGCAACCACAAAGTACTAATACTTGGTTATGCAACAAATGGAAGAAAACTTGCATTATTTAGGGCTGTCACATTGAGTTTATATTAAAGTAAGTTCATAAGCCAGTAAGCATCATTCAGACATTGTAACAGAAAGGCTGCCCCTGTTACACAGCTAAAAGTTTAAGAAATGAGACTGCTGCTTTCCCTTGCCCATCAACAGTTTTTTACAGCTGAACGCACAAAAAAAGGGAAAAAATATTTAAGACCTCTTTCAGTTTCAGGAACATTTTAGAAATTTTGCAGTTTTAATCTATTAGAAGAATCCATGTAGCTTTCTAGCAAGCTTCCTTAGTGACAGTGATTATTATGCATTACACAGATAAAGGGATTAATATTTGAAATTAACCAAGATTCAGATACACTGGAAATGTGCTAAGGGAAAATGCTAGAATTTGTCACCTTCAAATATGCATGAGAGATGAAGAACAAGCATGGATTCCAAAGCATTTAAGTTTACTCAAGAAGGCTACTGGAGGAATCAAAACACTTACAAAACATTTTCTTGAAGTTTTTCCTAAATTTGTGTATACTTAGGTACTTCTGATCCCACAGTATCCTATCACAGATCAAGACTGTGATACTTTGTTTATTAACTCAATAGCCTGATACTTCAAACACCAAAGTGCCCAGGTTTTCCTGATGTTCTTGAACCAAAACCAGGAGATGCACAAAACAAACTGCACTTACTCCACTATGGTATCTCGGTCTGCGATGTCCCCAAGAACCATGCGCTGGATTATACTGTTGTGCTCCTCCTCAGACAGATTTTTGTATGATACAAGAGGAATATTATACTTGGTTGCAGGAGATGGATCAACTCCTTGGAGCCATGCATGATTTTCAATCTCTTCCAAAGATGCCCTTCGCTTCGGGTCTCTCTGCAACATCCGTGTAATTAGACTGTGAATAAAAAATAAATCTAAACAAAATGCACACACGTGTTTAAAAAAGCAGCTCTTTTAAGAGCAACATTAGGAAGACATTTTCTGCTGTCAGGTCACATAGATCTTCAGAAGTCTCACAGTAAACACCGTGATGGGAAACTTTAGTCTCAAAGACATTACAAATACTGCTAAACAAACAATTTATTAAAACTATAAATATCATAAACACTGCAGTTTTCATTTACTGTACTTAGATAATTCATCTGATTTTTCTCATTTATTTGATTTTAGTAGGTTTTATAGGGCAACTACAGGTCACATGTGGCCTATAAGCTAGTCTGTAAAGTAAAAGAAATGTGATTCTTTTTACTGCTGCTGTCAACAAGTATATGGAATGGCAAGATAAACAGAAATATTTTATTCTGAAGTAACTATCAGACATTTGAGTCTTCAGTATCCCTCAAAAAACTGTGATTTGTTCTACCTACATAGAAAAAACCTAAACAGACCAATACACTTTCTGGGATGATGCACAGACAAATCTACTAATGAGCTGCTACTGGGATTTTACAAATGCTGGAAAGAAAGTGCATGAATTACCCAAGTAAAGAGGGAAAGAAGACTTCATTAGCACAGCACATCCCTGTTCACTGACTATACATGGAAAATTCTTGGAGGAGGTATTTTGGGCTTTGTTCAACAAATATGGATATATGGTTTTGTTGCCAAGAAACTGTATTGCTCCAACATGTTCTCCAGTTCTCATACAGTGCTTTTTCTTCCACTAACTATAGTTACTATACCATGCAACTTCTGACTGCAAGGCCACACACAAAGCACAAAGGTAATCACAATTTTTTTCATGGTTTTTGTGGGTTTTTTTGTTTTGTTTTTTTCTGTGTGAGATGATGTACAGATTTAAAAATGGAAGTTAATCCAACCTTCTTAAAAAATTCTACAGTTAAAAAAAAGGTCACCATTTATTTTTATTAGCTGTGGTATCTGCCTTTACCAAGAGGAAAGGCAGGGCAAGACATGGGAGCCTTGAGTTTCTTTGCTTTTGTTAATATTATGACAGAAAGAGAACAAACTCCATATTTAATTTAATTTCACTTTTTTTGAACTACGTCTGTAGTAAAATGACACAAATGCAGCACATGTGCCTCCTGCTTGAAGCTTGTTTATGCATCTCAAACCACAAATGCTTTCACTCCAAGCAGGAAGTTTAAGCATTCCCAGAGCCTTTTTCCTAAGAAAACCTAACCTTTGGAGGATCTGGGTAACTGGCTGTACATTGTTCATGCTTTGTATAGAGAAAGCAGATCTGGACATGTAAGCGAATCAATGTTAGCAAGTACACTAAGCAAAAGGCTGCAAAAGATAAGTTTCCTGGCCTCAGCAGGAAAGAGATGCAGCATCTCAAGAGATTGATTTGATACAATTCACTGATAAGAGCTTCCTCTTAAACCTCTTCCTGTATTGTACTTTAAACCTCTTCCTGTATGTGAAGCTCTTCAAGCTCAGAGCAGCTTTTCCGTGTTACTGGAGAGTGCTAAACACTAATGACAAGACAAGAACACCAGCTATGGCACTGAATTACAGAATCATTAAGGTTGGAAAAGACTACTGAGAGCATCAGGTCCAACCACTAAAATAGCACCACCATGCTCACCACTAAACCATCTAAGTGCCACATCTATGCTGGTTTTGAGTCATGATCCCCTCCAGGCACAGTGATTCTACCACTTCCCTGGGTAGCCTGTTCTAAGGCTTGACAAAAAAAAAAAAAATTCTGATATCCAATCTTAACCTTGAAGTCATTTCCTCATCCTATTGCTTGTTACCTAGGAGAAGAGACCGACCCACCTGGCTACAACCTCTCCTCAGGTGGTTGTAGAGAGCAGTGAAGTATCCCCTGAGCCTCCTCTTCTCCAGGCTAAACAACCCCAGCTCCCTCAGCTGCTCCCCAGCTTCACTGCCCTTCTCTGAACAAAATCAATCACCTCCACGTCTTTTTTGAGAGCCCAAAAACCAAACAAAGGGCTCAGGATGTGCCCTCACCAATGCTGAGCACAGGGGATCAGTGTCCTGGTCCTGCTGGCCACAATGCTGCTGATGCAGGCCAGGATGTTGTTCACCATATTATGCACTGGACTCCTGGACTGCACAGGTGATAGGTAAAGAAAGGAATGCTCATCATGACCACAGCTGTAACAAACTTCATACTTTGGCAAATAACAAAATTCCAGATGCTGCTCTAGTTTGTTTTTTTTTTTTGACTGAACCAAACATATTTCAAGCACTAATAAAAGCATCTGGTTCTCTGTATTGAAAATGAAAATATACTCTACTGCACATTCAAGAATGCAGACAAACACTTTAAAATAGTCTAAGTGATACAACTGGGATATATATTTGAAGGCCCAAAGGTCACTAACCAGTAGGGAAACATGGGAAATACTGGAACATATCAATAAAAAGGCTCCAGTGAACACTGCAGAAAAACACATCAAAAGGAATTATGACTTGTAAGTGGACATGTTATTTCCAGACCAAATATTTTTCTCCCTTGATAGCCTAAGATGTTGATTTGGAGTTGGAATTGCAATAGGAGATGAGCAAAACTTGCTGTGTGACAGGTTTTGGTAACTTCTTGTTTGGACAGAAATTGATAAGTACCTTCCTAACCCTTGTGACAGAATAATCTCAATGCCACCGGGTAATTTGTCCAGCAAAAGAGTTGACCAAAGCCAACTGGTACTGAGTAACTTCTTCAATTCTTTAAAAAATGCATGACAACTGAGAGACATAAAAGAAAGTATCAAGGAATATTCTACACATTGATAATATGGTATGGAGAACTCCCAAAAGTAATGAAAATCCACTTTGGTGAATGCTTCCAAGTTGTTTAGTACTCTACTTACTCTTTACATTCTTTGGATACATGAGGTGGCACCGTGTATTTGCAGTCCATTATCATAGTCAGAGTTTCACTGTCATTTGCTTCTTGGAATGGTGGTTGTCCACAGACCAACATGAAGAGGATGACCCCCAAACTCCATATATCTGTAAATATAAAGTACATATTTTAAAAAAACAAACTGTTGAGGATACAGACATAATTACCATCCAACCCATGAAATATTCTTAAAATGCATATTGGGGTGATTATTGCAGTCTTCATTACGAGCATTACTTATGGAAATCGCAATTCCACTAAAGTACAAAATACAGTAGTTCCACTGCTTGACAGCTTTTACAGTTTTTGAAGGGAAAAAACCCCCAGAATTCATTACTTCAAGGATTAATAACAGTTTGAGATTCATTAACACTTTTGACAGCAGTGTTAGATAAAGCTGAAAATAATCTGGTCACTTAGAAGGCAAGAATTCATTACCCTTTTATAACAGGTAGGCACAGGTTATTCAAGAGATTTGAATTCAAAGCACATTCCTTTCTGAAGGACTCACATAAACTGTTCTCTGTACTGTTTACCTGTTACTCAGAATCACAGAATCGCTGGGTTGGAAGAGACCTTCAAGATCACCGAGCCCAACCCATGCCCTAACACCTCAACTAGACCATGGCACTGAGTGCCACATCCAATCTTTCTTTAAACACATCCAGGGATGATGACTCTGCCACCTCCCCAGGCAGACCATTCCAGTACTTTACCACTCTTTCTGTAAAAAACTTTTTCCAAACATCCAACTTAAATTTCCCTTGGCACAGCTTAATGTGTCCTCTCGTTCTGTCAGTTTCTTTCTGGAAAAAGAGACCAACCCCCACCTACTCCACGATGTAAGAAATTACAAAGAAAGTCACTTATTTCAGTAAGACTGATTTAGCTATGTTTTTCCTTCCGTGGTGTTGTGTTGCTTTAAAATTTGACACTTCCAATAGTAACTCAATTAGTTTATGTAAAACTAGCTTCTTATACCAATGATACTACCAAGTGTGGAATAGCGGGTTTGGGTGCTGTTGTTGGTTTGTTGTTTTTTTTTTTTAATATCCAAACAACAATTAATAGTGATTTCTACTGCACTCTGGGAGTCTTCTTGTTTCTTTCTAATTACTGTTTGTGTAAAATAAACATTTAACAACTCTTGTTCCCCAGTGGAATGGCATACCAAAAGATGAAAAAAGAAGCACTTTGGGGCACGAAGTTGGTTTCTGTTTAGTGTAATAGTCAATATTTAGTTCAAATCTTTATTAAGAGCCTGCCAAAAAGAAAATATTTCATGAGTGTCACTGCATTCAGTAAAGGAAACAAATATCAAGAAATGCATCATATTGCAGAAAAACAAAATAACTCACTCTAATATATGCTTAATAAAATCTCCATGATCTTAAAAGTTCAGCTACAACTCCATGCTCTGGGAACTTCAGCAGCAATTTTGGGTCTTAAACCCTTAACATGTTACAGATCTGTACCCAGTAAAACCAAACATCTGAGAAATGATCAGGCATGCACCTCCCAAGGAAAGAGAGGAGAGCAGCCAGCAGTGATCTGAGACACAGAGCACACCAGCTTTTTCCTGGAAGGACCTGCAAGAGGGATCCACATAAGCTACCTACTCAACTGCATCTTGCTTTCTGTGGCCCATTCAAAATACTCAACATGCATTTCATGATGAAGGACAGCTACAATTTTCTTTAATTAAGTAAATCACACAGATTCATCCCTAGAACAACTACTCATTTTTCTAGTTATGACCTATTCTTCTTATGGTTTAGCTGACAGAGGAATAGAAACACTACATGGTAATTTTCTTTAGAGCTCTAATTTGTAGTAAATGTTTTGCTATTAAATAGACAATTACTGGATTTCTGCTATGCTCACTAGGGCCTCAATCCTGTAGGTATTCAGCATTTTGGTGGTGGTACACCATATCGTGTATACCTGCAAATTCAACAGGACCATCACCATGCTTACAGATTCAACAGGTGCTTTAATACTTTGATAACTTGATGCCAGAAGGGCGATGTTTAGGAATGCAGGACTTCAAAAACCCTCACAAGACAGGGAGGCAGTTTCACCTAGAAGGTCCACTTTATAATTTTGTAAAGTTACTTGTCTTTCTGCTTACTTGTTTGGTTTCAAAGCAGCCAAAAATTTTGGTGTATTATCTACCTCTCATCACACAACAGATTACATGAAGTTTTGCAAGCACAAAAACCCGGTGAATTTATGTGTTTCTATGCTTTTGGCTATCAATATCCTTCCTAGATTTTGCAAAGATCTATGTTGTGATTTGATCTATCCTCGTATTCTGTTCAATACTTACCCACAACAGAACAGAATGCTTCATGTGTCTTTTTAGCATGAAGTATTTTACAAGAGTCCACAAAGTACTGATTATTACAGACAAATTACATTTGCCACAGTAAAGCAATACATACTGGCTAAATTTAAGCCAAGAGAAAAATATTGGGGAGTGGAGCAATCTAATTAAACTGTTAGTTAAAAATAAGCATATAAAAAGTTTATACAGAAGGAAAAAGACAGTAGCATATGAAATCAAGCTTAGAAACAGTAACACAGTCCTGAGAAAAGGACAGCAATCAAAGTAAGACAAGAATTAAAGTTCCATGAAATCACCATATACAGGAAACTCTACCAGACCTTGAAGTTTCAACTGCACTGAGCAGATACTGAACACATCTTTAAGTATTTTCCATTACAAGGCAGCCTCCTAATTTACTTTGTTTTACACACATGGCTTCTCTCTGGGCTATACACACGCTTTGCTGAAATTCACTTTGAAAGGATATGTGTAATAACAGGCACTGTTTCAGTTTTTCAGAAGTTATTTAGATAAACATGTATGCACATTTACGTCATAAAAATAAAAAATAATACTTTTTAGAAGCAAAATCCAACAGATTCTCTAAATGCAAAGTAAACTCCCAAACCACTTTTGCCTGCCATTATGCAATGTCCATTAGACATCAGCCTTTATGTTTTGACAAATAAAAGAGTAATTATTGATTAGCCAGCACATAACAGAAAATTTTGTGTATTTTTTCTTTCACTAGTTACTATATTTTGCACTCTGTACCTGTGGGTCTTACAGATAAAAAGAGCTGCAAATAGTAAAATGAAATAATTTTAATACAGCTATATGAAAATAGAATAAAACCTCTGGTTAATAATGAAATATAAATCAGGCACTGAACTGCTACTGTATTTCATTATGTCACAAACTGTTTAATGTACAAAATATACACTAAAAGGGCATAATGTGTATGCAAAAAAGGATTTTTTAGAAACCAAAAATAATACTTAAGACCACTTGACCTTGGCATGTTATGTAGATATTCTTAGCCTCTCAGTGAAGAGCACTAGAGCAGCAATAACTACACTTTACCTCACTCTTACATACTACAGGCAAAGCTTCCTGTTACACTTTTCTGACAAATGTGTATTTTGTTACCCTGCCAGCATAGCAGATGCTTATTCTGATGTGACCAAGAAATAACAGTGGGCAGAAACAATTACATGGCTTTTATTCTCAGCCTATTTTTACAGCTGTAGCTGTAAAAAGATCATCTTCATTGCACCTACAGCCAAGGTGACTAAGATGACTCAGCTTGCAGTGTCATGGACAAAGCTGGGCAGTCTCAGCAAAACTTAAAAGTCTACTAATAACCAGGAAACAAGAAAATAGTGTGCCTGAGAAAGTCTAATCCACATGTAAGACTGAAAAATCACTGTGAGGCTTAGTGCAGACTTTATTATGTCACAAGACAGATGTCATCTTAGCAACATCCTCACAAGCCCTGCAATATCATATTACAGCAAACCTCTCATTTCTGGAAGCAGAGCCAAGCATTTGGATGTCTGCAGGTGTACTAAGAGAACACATTCAAGAGTTCTGTCCTGCCCTTCATATGCAGACTCTCCAAACAAGGGGTTGATTCCTTGTCCCTTTTCTGTACCACAGTTTAACCACACTACATCAATTGTTTCCAACTTCTCACTCAACTAAAGCCAACCAACCAGATGATTGATGCCACACCACCTTTAACCAGGCTCTTGTTAACACAGCTGCACATTTTTCAGTTAAATTCAGGAAATATACTGCAAAAACACTTAAATATACTGCTTTGTTCTCTAAATATACAATTTTTGTTCATCCATTTTATATAATAATCACAGTTCATTTTGGAGAATTCTTCTATTCCAGAGCAGTGTAATGTGGCTGAAAGATGCAGGATCTTTAAGCAGGGTTGTCTTAGGGAAGTTAGTAAAGGATAATCAGAGGTTACATTGTTATAATGTATATTTACCAAATTTTATTATTTCCTGAAACAATGCACAAAGCTGCACACGACAGTGTTCATTATTAGGAATTTGTCCTGTCATAGTAAGTGTCAGTGCCAGGTCTAGATTTGAGACACTTAATTGAAGGAACACAAGGAAGAGAAGGGTTACAGAGACGACCTTTAAAATGCAGATTCAAACAATAATTTCTTTTTCACAATTTCAAGTTCTTTTCCTACTCTTAGTAACTAGCAATTAGCAGATGAAGGCTTTATGGAAACTGCTTATTTCTGTCCTTAAAGGGTCATCTAATTTGCTCTCTTTAGAAAACTGATGGAAAAGCAGAAATTAGGCCCAACATGCTGCATGCATTTAGCATTCTTAATCACCTGCAAAACTGAAAGTTGTTATAGTAAAGGAAGGGAGAGTTCTATTCTGCAGTAGGAAAAATCAAGGTCTCTTTCAAAAGTCTGGTGAAGATCTCAAGGTACAATTTAGCCTTTAAACTGGATAACTTGAAACTGTCATTGCTATGACAAAAATAAAATAAGAATGAAAGCAGCAGTAACTAGCTGCAGTAGAGAATATTTTTTTTGTTTTCTAAGACATTAAATAGTCAAGTAAGGACCATAAACCATGACAACCAGCACTGTGTATATGCAACTTCCTTACATAATGTGAAGTCACTGCCATAGAAACCAAATTACAACATTAGCTGTCTATGCTACGCCTGTCTTAAACAGGCTGGTCAAACATCTCTCATGTTCAAGTTTGTACACTGCACAAAGGATATCCATATTCATCTGTTCACCATTTCATTAGTCACTTACTGCTTTCTGAAATTTGTGATTTACTCCTAAAATAAGTACTTAGAATTTCAGTAAGTTACAACTTAAGTGACACAGGATGCGTATAGCTTCATATTCCCTCAAATTTCTACCATTCCTCGGAAGTCAGACATTTGTCACACTTTATATATGCTATATGAACTTGTGATTTTAAGCAACTAAAAATCCATACTCATTTTGGAATAGACACATTTGCATTTACATACATAATGTAAATTGAGTCTACTTACTAAAGTTGTTTATTTCAGACCTTGATGGGGAAAGGGTTGATTTTTTTTTTCCCCTTCTAACTTAAATTTAGAACTGCTCAACAGTTTACAGTGTGCATTGCTCAGCTGATAAGATGTGTGTTTCTACAGAAAGTCTCTTTCTTCAAAAGTGACTTGCAATATTGAGTAAATTTAGCCAGGTTTTATAAATTGCTCTTCACATTATTTACTGTAACAGCTGAACACTATAGTTATTTTCTACTAGGAGCCACTTAAGCTAAAAGGAAACAAATCAACTTTCATGGAGATGACAGAAGTGTTTACATGTTTATTTTGCCACTACAGAGGTATCAACAAACAGACTGTGGATAAATGAAGGGTGGAAATAGACCAAAATTTTCAGGATCATGGGCAGTTACTCTAACCACAGTGTTAAGGCACTGAAGAATGTTACCCCTGCTGCTGCTACCTCTTCAGAGCAGATCTCATGAAGAAAGCCCAATCCATAGAAACCTGCTGAATACAAGCCTTGGAAGAGATTCAACACACCAGCATTTCAATACCTAGTTCTTGTATTAGCAGAGCTAAATAGGAAAAAAATCAATGTAAAATCATCAGTATTTCTGCACTCTGGGCACATTCATGGCTAGGGAGCAACTGGAGACCAGAGCAGACTGCGCTTTTGCACTCAAGACACAAAAACCCTATCGTGAACTGCTTCACTGGGATTGAAGGGTGGAAGCATGATGGGTTCAGGAGCAGGCACAGGCTGGCAGCTCATCAGCATCAGTGGCAGGCATGCTTGTAACAAAAGTTAGAATTCAGGAACCCATTCACAGAATAGGCTGAGGGAAACTGAATGAATACTCAAACGTATAGCACAGCTTCACATAATTGTCGGAAGAACCAAAACAGAATTTAAGAGTGAAAATTCACTTGACAGGTGAAACACTGCAGAAAATGAGATTTCTACTAAAAATAGTGATAAAACATTATATACAACAGTTCAGAAGATAAAAGCTGTTATCATACCACTGAATCATTTGAATGGTGCTTGTTGATATACTTGTGCTTCAAAAAGAGAGTAAGAGAAGTATTTCCACTCCTGTGTAAGCTTAAAAAGTTGCATCCCTTGCATAAAAGTCAGTAGTAAGAAGGTAGAGAAAAACTGTGTTCAAAGATTTCAGCATTTCTATATATAACAAGTATTTTTACACTGCCATATGCAAAGACTACTGACAAATCTGGAATATGCTCAAACTGGACCAGTAAAATTTCCAGTGTAAGCATAAAGAACAAGGATTACTTTTTCATAGATACTCAATTTTTAGCTGATTTAACTGGTCTTTCATTCTTCAATTTTTATTAAAAAGTCTTTGAATAAACTTGTATGCTGACCTCTCTAGTTCTCAGAGATGCTACCATCTGTTAACTCAACTTTTTTTGTCTTTGTAAAATGGGATTTATTTTTCTCTTGCTGAAGGCTAAGGAAGAAAACCTCCACAATCAAGGCTAACGTTTTTAAAACTAACATGCAGAACGGAGGTTTTTCTTTGATTCAAAGCACTAAAAATACCATCAATATTACTATTAGTACACATAGCAGGCAAGGAAATGAAGATAAATCTTTTCCTTTCCCTGTCTCTCCAAAAAAGAGCATAAATAGCAAATGGCATTCAGCAAATTGTTTCCCTAATTAGCTTATCTGTCTGGTGAAACAGTCTGTTCTAAGTTATTTCACTTGACCAAGACACAATAGTTGGTAACTAAGACTCATCTTCAGAAGTTATTCCTATTTTTCATTCAGTCTGGCAACTAGTACTCATACTCTGGAAGCCCCAGCACAGGGAGGACATGGATCTGCTGCGGTGAGTCCCGAGAAGGCCATAAAGATTATCAGAGGCTGGAGCACCTCTCCTGTGGAGACAGGCAGAGAGAGTTGGAGTAGTTTAGCCTGGAAAAGAGAAGGTTCTGGAGAGACAAGAGAGCTGGAGAGTGACTTTTCACATTTCTTTAAACTGAGAGAGAGCAAGTTTACATTGGATATTAGGAAGAAATTCTTCCCTGTCAAGGTGGTGAGGCACAGGTCGTCTAGAGAAGTTATGGATGCCCCACTCACTTTTAGTGTTCAAGGCCAGGTTGGATGGGGCGCTGAGCAACCTGGTCTAGTGGGAGGCTCCTTTCCCACAGCAGAGGGTTGGGAATACATGGTCTTTAAGGTTCCTTCCAACTCAAACCATTCTGTGATTTCATGATTGTTCCCTGAAGTTAACAGCATGGGTTTTGCTGGTTGAGTAAAACCAGTAAAATATAAACAGTTGATAATTTCTCTTTTTTAGTAACTAATGCATCTCAAATTTCAGTAAGGGTATTTTAACAGAAAGCAGCACCATTGAAGCCTTACTGAACACATGCCACTGCCTTTATTCCAAAAGAGCCTGTTTTACTCCAAATCATCAGTTCTGCATTTAAAAATATATTCTATCTTGTTTGATATCTGTTATTTAGCCACAAAAAGTTACTGAATCTATATTAAAAAACCTAAACCAACATTTTCTGCATGAATTCCAACACTGCTACTCCAGAAAATAATTAGCCAGGATAAAACCCAATATTAATTAGTTAAACATCACAGGAAGTTTTCTTCTTTGTAAAATATATTCTCAAAATCACTGGACATATCAAAGTCTATACAGCACATACAGCTATTGCACATATTTCACTGCAATGATTTTGTTTTGTTTTTGGTATATAAAGATAAATTGCTCCTGGTACCTTAAAAATTCTTCATGTTTTCGGATGGTCTATCTTCTCCTACACATTTTAGCTGTATAATGCATAATTTGTACTTTATTTATCTTGGATTCGATTTTC
>VWYP01004330.1:688-21299 GCA_013400435.1 Pycnonotus jocosus
CCTGTTAGTAATATGGCCGCCTTTATCAAGTATAAGTCAAATGTTTTCTTTAGACCTCTTTTTGCTGTTAACATACATAAAAGCACCCTTTTTATTGCCTGGCGTAAAAAGGCCAATTTCAGCTCTGAGCTTTTTTGTCTTCTGCCTGCGTATACAAAGCACAGGCCTGTGACCTTCCTGTGAGGCCTGACCTGGCTTCCAGAGATCATAGGGTTTCCTTCCCCTCTTGAGCTCCAGGAGAACTTGTTCAACCAAGCTGGTCTTCTGCTTGAGTTATCACATGGTGAATTTCCTACTCCCATATCTAAAAGGTGATTCTTAAAGACTCAACAGCATCCATGAACTCCTAAGCCCTCAAGAGCAGGTTCCCACGGTACTCTGCTAAGTAGCTCCCTGAATAGACTGAAATTTGCTCTCCTAAATTCCAGGGTAGAAACTATGTTGTCTTTTTTTCTCATTACTCTGAAAATTTTAAACTCAACCATTTCATGATCACTGTGGCCAAAGAGCCTGCTACCATCACTTCTCCCATGACTCCTTCTCTGTTCATGAATACCAAAATACCAGAAAAATTGAAATAGGTGCATGTTTAAATATGTAGGGAAAAAGTGTTGTCCTGGTAGATTAACAAAAGGTCCTGAGTTAGATGAATGGTTTTAGCATTTTTTCTGTTTTCAAAGTGATCACAAAATCTCACGCTATTCTGCTGTGCAGACAGTCTAACCAAGAATAATGGCAGCAAATAAAATGGAAAAGGTGTGTATATGGAAGGAAGGGTAAGACACATCCTAATCTAAAAACATCTTCCTGTCTTTTACAGAAGAATATCACAGACCCCTACAAAATACAGACAAAGCTTAGAAAAATCATAACAGGGAGAGAGGATGAGTGTGAGCACAGAAGAACATGGTGACAGCAGTGAGCACAGGCTGTGGAAACAGCTGTTGCTTTGCTTTGAAGGCTTATCAGCTGGATCTTTGAAAGGTCACAGCCCACCTCCTGTGCTATCTGCTTTCTGCAGCAAGGCTCATATTCAGGGCTGCACCAGAAAGGCCATTGGTGTATTTGCTCCAGTGGAACTCTTTCACCCAAACTGGCATAAAAAATACTCCTGGCATGGGCTCAGGTTAGTGACTGAGCACCCTCCAGCCCGTATCAAGTCATATGTTGAGATTTGCTCTGTATTTAGGCAATAATTCTGCTTTTGACTCTGTCATGGGCATCTTGGACAAGCTAGGACTAAATATTTCATGTCTCTGTGGCTTCCTTTCCTACTCTGTTGAATGGGGTAAAATCAAACACAGAGGCTAGCTCCAAATAAATAATATATAAAAAAAAACCTAGCTTAAGTTCGAAGTCCTGAAATTATTATTATTTAAGGTTTTATTATTAATTTTACCCTTACTCAACAAAATAATTGACTTCTGTCATGAATACTGACCATGACTACTGACCATGAATTGGTTGAGTACACAGACATTTCATACAGCTGTATGTTCATAAATACCTAAAATTTGCATTTAGCAATCACATTTAAAAGCCAATTTGAGACCTTTGTAATTAATGTTGCTTATGAACACTCACAGAAAACAATTCCAAAATATGTCAGTGTCTACACTGTTTGTTTATAAAAACAGTGTCTGAGTGCATTTTCAATGTACACACCCAAGTGCAGTTGCTAGTTCTAACCATTGTATTTGAAAAAAGTTCTCTTCTGCTTTAGTGCAATGTGCTCTTTACTTTAAATTAAGCTTTTACCAACATCACAATTTTGTATTAGTAAACAGTAGACAAAAAAATTACTGCATATACATTTCTAATGTGTACAAACAGCAATTTGGATATATAGCATATATGACATCAGAAACAATACCTAATCATCTAGGTTGTTTATAGTTATTTTTTGGGGGGTTTCTTGGTTAGTTGGTTTGTTGTTGTTGTTAAAGAAAACAAAGCAATGCCTTTCTTTCTTTTGAAGCTCTACAGCAAACCTGTCATTGACTATTTTTTCCTATGTGCTTCTTTGAAGTGTAAATATATATTATATATATATTTGGTAGATTAAAAGTGACTCCCAAACATGTCACCTGCTTCAAAGTTATTTTTGCCTTGAAATAGCATGGGTAGTGAGGCATTCCCCTGAAGCATACCAAAAGTAAATCTGATTTTTTTTTTTCAGATTCAGAGAAATAGCTGCTAATTCTAAGGTACCATTTTCATTTTTCTACATCAGGAATGCACATTTTCCCCAACCATAAAATTTTCTCATAATAGAAATGAGCCATTCCCCAAGGGCGTGGTTATCAAAAGATAATCTCACCCAATCTGATTAGAGGCATAAGGCTCATGCCTGAAAATGCTCCAGGGTATGATTATCTTATGAAACCCATACCCTGTATCATGTCTTATTGATTAACTAATAAAGCTTCAGCATTATTATTTGGGCGAGGAATTAAGATATCAGCAAGAGGTCTGATTCTGGAATGGGAAAGATTCTTTGAAGCTCTCAAAATAACCTCTCTTATTCTAGTATCACTGAAATTATGGGGTCACCAGATGCCAGTTTTTCCTTCTTATTTGTGATTATATTAACAGTAAGTTAAGACTCAACCATACCCAGATATATCCTTATGTAAAGACACAATTGCACTCAACTGCTCACTTTGCATTTATATTGCAGGTTTAGGTTACACAGCAGAACAGAATTCCACTCTCTGGAGAGGATTTTGTAGTCCAGACACTGACTGTGCTCCTCATTCAGGGTGACTCTGGGTTTTGTGAACAATTACGTTGTGGAGTGGTCTTTGTTCTCACAAGGAATTGCTCCCTCCTTGCCTACACACTCCATAAGAACAGGGGCAATAAAGCCAACCCTTGGGCTCCTGAGTCTCCTAGTCCAAATCATCCAGAGCTGCAGGCTTAGGATAGCTGATTATCCCTTATATCTCCTAAACAATAGCACAAACAGGCTTAAAGCAGTGCTGGAGCTTTAACTGCATAGCCACCTCCACCCTCTCTGCAGTGCAGTTTGTTCTGTTCAAAAAATCTGCTCAGTGGTGTGGGACTTGTTTGAACAGGCAATCTGAAGGCTAATGCTGCAGCCAGCACATGCTGGATTCCTCTGCATGGGTAAAAAGCTGGAATTATTTCACTGACTTCAGCAGGGCAAACCTGGGTTAATAGACACATATAAGAAGAAAATATGGCTGGTGCATGCAACAAGGACCTCACAGGAAATTCTCTAACAATACATCTTCTACATACTGAGATCAGAGGAAGCAATATGCCCCTTCTGTTAAGACTTAGATGATTTTTTTGGGAACAGGAGGGAATATTTACATCTGCATGCAATTTCATTCTTAGATGTAAATTTAAAACAATTAAGCGTTTGATCACACATCTCATATAACGGTGTGCAGCCTAAACTTAACAAAGGGATCTATGTGGCAGTGCAATGCACACCACAGTAATCCACTATGATGAATTTTTTGGCAAATCTACAGTGTCTGTTGTATTGTCATCCATTCTGTTACTGGATAATGTTAATTTCTGGAATTAGCTGGAGAAGTATCATCCCACCCTTTCATGCTGCATGGTAAAAATGGTTTGCTGTTCCTACTGGCCAGCACTGCTCCCTTTTGGCTAGTCATAGAGGGAATGTGGATATAGATCAGGCTCTGAAAAATTCTGGCATTTGCACTGTCATGAGTCACTGCTGCCCTGGCAGCCAGGATGGCCAGCTGTGTCCTGGGGGCATCAGGGACAGCATCTCCAGCCAGGCAAGGGAGGGGATTGTCCTGCTCTGCTCTGGGGCAGCCTCACCTTGATTATTGTGTGCAGTTTGGGATTCAAGAGCATCCAAAGGAGGGCCATGGAGATGGCAAAAGATCTGAAGGGGAAGGCATGTGAGGGTTGAGATCACTCAGTCTTTTCAGCCTGGAGAAGAGGAGACTGAGGGGAAATCTCATGGCAGCTACAACTTCCTCATGGGCTAAAGCAGAAGGATAGATGCTGAAGGCTTCACTCTTGTGACCAGTGACAGGACCAGAGGATGTGGCCTGAAGATGTGTCAGGGAAGGTTTAGGTTGGAAATTGTCACAGCACTAAGCTGACCAGTTTACAAAGTGTTTGAACAAAACTCTCTGGCACATAATATAATTTTGGGATTGGTTCTGTGCGGGGCCAGGAGCTGGACTTGATGATCCTTGTGTGTCCCTTCCAACTCACCTCATTCTATGAGTCTGAGATTCTATTATTTTTACATTATCTATGAGTCTATTATATTCCATGAGCTGCAGCATCCTGAAGTAGGTTCACATGAAGTAGGTTCAGCAGCCAAAAAAGTTATTTTCCTTCAGCATTTTCAAAGATGCTTCCACTATTGTGACAGTGCTGCCATTTTTAATTAGAAGCTGCTAAAACCTCTGTAAGAGGCAGTGTGTTAAGACTCTAACCTGTCTCAGTTCAAGATTTCTTTCAGAATGAGTGATGTTATCCTAAGGCATGTACCTATAAGAGGAAGGATAAATTATTTTTCAGAGTGCTTGTTTCTCACTTTTGAAAAGAGGGAAAGAATCAAGATGACTAGTTTGGGTGGGATGCCTAGTTTATATAGAGCTAGGGGAGACAAAGGGATTTCTGCCTGTATTATGGCAGAGTCTCAGCTGAAACTTGGGTTATTAGTATACAGCCTCTGCTGCAGCCCTAATTTCCTGATCTGCATACCAAGAACTGCTCTGCCAGGCTGCACACCACAGAGCTCTGTGCAGCAGATCCTCCTGTCTTCTGCACTAAACATTTAGTGCCAGATGCCAGCCTTGGTTCTCAAGTCTTATCTTTCTCTGTACAAAGGTTCTCCTGAGAAGAAATGTACTGTTCCTACTAGAGACAAATCTTGGAACTCTCTTCCTTCAATAGGTGCCTTTCTGATTAATTACTGACGTGTAGGAATGGAGTTCATCCTGAGTCATAATACGTACTTTTCTTGTCTTGAATTTGTTACAGTCCAGATGGCAGAAAAAGAGGAGGCAGGGCAGATTTAAAATCTAGAAAGTAAAAAGTGTGCATAAAGGGCTCTTTTTTAAAATGTCAAGATATTTGATCACTGTCTTTTTCACTCCTTATGACAACTACAGTTTTTCTATGATGTCTGTGAAGTATTTTTTGCAAAAGTGTTTCTGTTTTCATCTGTTCTTTTGTAGTGAAATACATCACGTTCTCTACTTGTGTACAACAAACTTAATCTAGTTCCAAGAAAGAAAAAGCCCCCACATAGCCATTCTGAACATCAAAAACAGAGTCAGTATCTTTCCTTTCCCTGAAACATCTTTGAATGAAAAGCACACCTTTGAGACAGGGCAAATGGTTGACTACTAAAACAAAGGACTCCCATGATCCATATTGTACAAGACACTTTCTACTCATCTTCAGCAAGACCCCACTGCCTGAAATATAGGATGCACTTTAGCAGTTCTGCTCTCTTCAATTAAGATGGACAAGAAACCTGACTTGCACATGAAGAAGAGCTTTTTAATAGTGCCAGAGCCCTATTGAAGTTTAAGAATGGATCATCTGTTTTCTACATAATTACTTTATATGCAGAAAAGATTTTAGTGTTATATAACATCTCTACTTTTTCAAAACTGGAGACATACAGTTATGAATGAATAAAAGTCTTGTGATACTTCGTATCAATTTCAGGCATATATTCATTGACTGGACTGGTTTTTTCCATGCTGCTCACAGATATACAAGCCAAGAGCAGATGCTGTGAGAATGTCCATTTGCCTTCTTTTCTTTCCATATGACTTCTCTCCTTCTGCTCCTGTTACTTAGCTGTCCTGGCCTCCACTGTATGGAATCAGCCACAGTGAGGAGGCCTTCAAGGAGTGAACAGCAAGGAGCTGAGAGTCCTGCACAGCCTGCAGAGTGTTTCTAGGACACATGAGATTACTGGTCTTCCAGTCCCCTTCATTGCCAGCACAGATCAACACTAACAAAACTGTTGTTTCAACAAGAATCAGACAATACATCTGAACTGTGGTGATGGCCTAGAACAAGATATGCTACCTTATCATGAGTCTGAATAGTTGTGTGTGTGTGCATACAAAGTGATGCCCTAGGACAAGATATTCTACATTATCGTGAGTTTAAATGTTTCTGTGTCTGTGTGTGTGTACAAAGTGATGCCTTAGAACAGGACATACTGCATTACCATGAGTCTAAGTGTGTGTGTTATCTTCAGAAACCGTTTGTACCTCAGCTTAAACTTCACGTTTCCCTGACTTCTTGACCCACTTTCCCCTAAACACAACAATATTTTAAGCATCTTGGAAGAGCAGAGGACTCAACAGACTTTCATTTCTGCACAATATTTTAAATTAAGTATTTAATTAAATATTTCTATAGAATAAAGACATAAGAGATGCTATATCTGAAAAATACTAATCCAAGAATTCATATGTGGTTTGTTGTCCATTTAAATGTAAGAGCATGCAGATAACCCATGAGGGAGGATTTACTGTTTGTTTGCTAATTTGTTTAGGGTTTTTTTTGAATCACAATCCTAGGCAATGTATTTGGTTTGGTACATGGGAGCAGTTCCAGAGGCACTACTGTAATGAAGGGTTAAATATCAGGATCTTCACTATTCTCAAATGGTGCCTTATTCCACAGATACTTTCATTGATTCAATAGAAATAGTTTTGTCCAATAGAAGTTGAGGAGTATTTTTTACAAATGCATGTGTTACTTTCATCCCTGCAACAGGAAATGCAGCTGCTTAAGACAACACATAAAAAGGCATCCTATTGGGTTGAGCCTAATGCCAAAAGTAGTAATGCATGAGAAATGACATTTTAAATGCTCCACAGAGCTATTTTTAGCAGAGGCTTTTGACAGTTATTAGTTCTTTGTAAAGACTATGAAAGTGTTGTTTTTACTGGAGAAAAATAACAGCTGTAAGAGAGACTGAAATTCTTTTGGAGATAACAAAGAACAAAGACTTTGCGTCAGTATTTGTGTCATCTTTAACAGCTAAATTATGCTCTCAGCTCAGTGGGCAGGATTGCCACAGAAAGCATTGTGGGAGCATGTTAGACCGTGTCCAAAGGGAGAATTTGGCCCAAATGGATGACCAAAGCCAGGGCTGAGGGCCGGCAGACAGTGAATGAATTGTCCTTTTATTGAAACCCTCCAGAAAGTGAAGAGGCTCAGCCCTAAATCTGTGTGCTCTGACAGAAATGTGAGCAACAGGGATTTAAGCCATGTCAGTCCTCTGCCCTGGCTGACAGTGCAGCCCAGAAAATTCCAGTGCAGCACAAATGAGGAGGAAGTACAGGGCAGCACAAGACTGAGCAGCTACTCTTCAGAAGTGGAACACAGAAGAATGCCATATTTACAGTGCAGATTGCTTTTACTACTATTCAGAAAATGTGCAATATTCCTAGTTGAAATCTTTTTTTTTTTTNCTAGGACCAAACAAAAGGCAATTCAGTCCCTAAATCCCTAAGACAGAAATGGGCCTTTGTGTATGATGTGTATCAGTCTGGAAGGTTTATGCCATGCAAACCAAAGAACAATAGGATAGAGCAGAGTGTGTTGATTCCTTAATAAGTTAGCACACGTGCCCTGATGATGTTTTCATCTTGCAGTCATTGGTCTACCAGCTCTTTGGTCAATGACTTCAGATAACTATGCTTTTCTAAGTCTTTAACATAATTTTTTAACAGCAGGGCTGGTTCTGAACATTTTGGCACTGCAGTGTGTAATGAAAAACATGAATGCTCTAAGAATGTATTTTTTAAAATTATTGGAATATGTGTTTCATTTCACTCCCATCAAGGACAGTCAGTGCCAGCAGCCACTCACAGGTCACCAAAGATTATACCAAACTATTTGGATGACTTACAAGTTATATTTTCATCACAACCTCATTTTTCCTAGCTTTTGCTTGACCTGAGCAACATGAACCCCTGTAAGATGTAAATATAAGCGTATAAATAAAGAAATCAATCCAGCACAGATAAATGTTATTGCTAAGAAATACACACTTGAAGACAGAGCAAAGGCAATAAGCAGATGTACAAATATTTGTTTGAATGTGAAAGAGATGTTTATGGCCTTTTTGTTTGCGTCTAACAAATATTTCCATGCTCTCTGTTTACTGCAAAGATTTAATACTAAGAAAGATATGAAACAAATAAGCACTTGCACTGAGTCTGTAAAGAAAGCAAAAGAGCCCTTAATGAGACATTGTTCTCCCACTCCTCCAGTCTGAGCCTGGAGGAGGCCATGAAGCACAAGAGGTGAGCAGGTAGGGCTAATGAGGAGGTGCTAACGAGCTAAGTTTCTTCCCAACACGCAAGTGTGGAACAATGAAAACCAGCCAGGATAGTTCCTGTGCCTTTCCTCTACAAAGCCAAGCTTCCCTGTTTGGCAGTGGTCTCCTGATCAAGGGAGCCCTCCAGGGCCCATTGCATCCAGCAGTTTGGCTTGTTGGAGTTCTGTGTGACTTTGGCCCTTAATCTTAATGTAGCACCTGCTTTGTGGATATTGTTCTAAAACTGGAGTAATTTCTGTTTCCTTAGAAGGGCTGTACTGAACAACAAGGGCACTGCAGATTGTAAACTGACAACCTAGAAAGAGCTATGCTGTTGCTAGCTAAAACACACGTGAACAGCCTCTCTGTTCCTCTTTCTACGAGGCCTTTCAGCATCTTTGGTCTACAGCCAAGGACACTTGGATATTACACTGCTGAAGGTCATAGTTCCTGGGCTGTAGACACCCAGTGGGTATTTCTAACATCCAAATCTGATCCATGGATATGCTGGAAATTTGATATCTTGGAATGGGATTTGTGGAAGGCAGCTGAGTGAGGAGCTGCCAAAGCTGAGCAATAATGCTGCCAAGGGGATAAGGATATGTTTTAAATTGCATCCTTGCTGAGAATTGACATGTTTACTCCAGGCAAAAGATGCCATTTTCTAATCACTCTTATCTTTTCTGTGAAGCATTATCTGTGAAGGAGTAGAGAACCTCATGCTTGGGTTTGAGAAATGCCACGTTCCCTTGGTTCTCTGGACCCCACTACAAGTCCCTATAGAATGCCAGCTTGTCTCCATCAAGCTCTTTTCTTCCATGATGTTTGCAGATGCCTGAATTAGCCAGGCTGCTGAAGCCCAGCATGTACTGACTGATAATTTGTCTGTTACTGACATTATTCCTGTACTCCTCTGTGCCTGCTTTTTTTTTTTTTTTNATTTAGGGGAGGATATGTCATTCTATTCTTGGTTTTTCTTTTTTGTCTTGAATGACATTGTTTCACTATGGTCCTAGACCAGGAAAGAAATGCAGCTCTTGCTCTGTGTGTGTTCTTGCATCTATTCAGGAAATAGATGCTGTGTCAGCTGATGTGTAATCAGGAGAGCAGAAATTAGGACTCTTGGTAGTGAGCTTTTTACAAACAGTTTCTTGGCAAGGCAACATTTGCTGCCCACCATCACAGGTAAGTAATTTGGAAATCTGGAGTGGTGTGTAAGTTCAAAGAGTCTATATACTGCATACTGCATATTTATAATACTTCATACTCTATATTTATATGTGGCTAGCCACCTTAATGTCTGAGAAATTCTTTGTTGTCTCCTTAAATAGCAGGGAGTGGAAAAGAAAAATCTTTGTGTTTTCCCCTGGGATGTGATGGGCTATGGTAGCTGGCATAGACTTTGATTAAAAGGCTATCATGGCACAGGATGGAAATGGTGCATTAGTTGTCTTATGTGGTAACAAAAACTGCTGCTCTCTATAATAGCTGGTTTGACCCATTTCACTACTAAATAAATGTTTGGCTCCACATAACAGTAAATATTTTTAAAAAAAAATCAACATTAGAAGAACATTTGGGGAATGGTATTGCCATGCTTATTTTTATCTATATTGAACTCCTCTGACTTAATTTTTGCTACCTGAAAGTCTAATTTCCTCTCTGGTCTGTGGAGAAAGTACTAGATGGATGAATCACCTGCGAGGGCTGGCCTCTTTAGATATCTGTCTCAGATGGCATGAATGTGTCCCAGGAAATGCCTAGTTCTCTCCTGTGTATCTCAGTGGAGGCTTGTGACTACCCCAGCCAAAAGCCCAACATTTAAACACACACAGCTGAGTAAGAGCAACTCCACCCTTCCATGTGGGCACTCCTCATTTTTCCACCTTTTCTCCTTCACAGGAGACAGAAAATCTTGTTAGGTCTCCTGTGCTGCAGTGGTGGGGTAGCATTATGCTGTCCCTCACTTGTCAGCTTATTGTAATCATCAAGTCTGGGCAGGGAGGGGAAGTTCTGGGCTGGTGAGACACCTCATCTCCCATGAGAATGATGGGATGTGCCAGGGCTCCTGGCTGTGCTGGGTGAACCAGCATCTGCCAGCCTCACAAGCTTGTGGTGGAACAAGAAGGGGTGTCCCAGGTTACCTGTGGCTATTGTGCCAAGTACACATGCATGTAACACAAGAGATAAATGAGCCAGGGAAAAACAAGCCAGATTTGCCTAGTGAGTAGGAAATAGATTTTCGTGTGTGAACAGGGACACAGAAATGGAAAAGCATGTTTTTTTCATGGGAGAGAGAGACTGGCAGAACTGCACCTACATTCCCTCCTGGAGATCTCCTTCTTTACACTAATTCCACCTGCATTGGACTCCTAACTTGGGTCCCTTTTAGGAGGTGTGGAAAGAAATCAGGCTGTGGCTACCTCTCACCTCTGCCAATAAAGCAAGAGTCATTCGAGTCCTTAGTTGTTGTGTACAGTGTAGTAACAATTAGTTCTGGCCAACTGTGACAATTGCCAAATTTCAATTTTCTTAGCAGATAATTTAATAGACAGCATTGTGAAGCTCATGTAGAGCTAGCCAGCTTAGCCAGTTGTCAAACCTAGCTAGAGAAAGAAAGCAGATTAAATCCAAACACATTATCACTCCACCTTAGCTACCTTGTTCTGCAAACTTCTTTCTCTCCACTTGTCTGCCACTCAGACATTTAGACAGGCTGTCATTATAAGCCATCCTTTGCCCCAGCTTCGCCCCAATTTTTTTAAGCCCTACAGCACTGTCATTTGATGTGTCTGGTGAGAGAATTAAAGTAGATGAAGACTGAGGATACCACTCCCTTAGGTAATGATATATTCTGATTCCCTGCAGCTATCTTCCTGACAACCCAGTCCTCCTCATCCTGGCCTTACTTTCCACTTCCACAGACCGAAGAATAATTAAAACTCCCCTACATAAAGCATGGCTTCATTCAACATTCAGCTTAGACTCTGTTAAAAAATGCTTCTGACACATGGGGTGTACTCTGTGCCATAGCAGTAAGTTAGTTGGCATGCAATAGCCAGCAGGAAAAGAAGACAAAAATATCTGGCATGGAAAAGCCAAGAAGGAAGGGAAACGAAAACACTGAAGGGTTGCTTGAAATGAGGCCTCATCAGTTTAAACAAAAAAGTGCCAGACCTTGAAATTATTACAGAGTTACTATCCTGAATTCATTCAGCAGAGATACAACCACTGAAATATACCTCATGATCCATCAGGTATACAAGAGATTTTAGAATGTGATAGGAACATACAGTTGTTTAGGAGATCCATCAGTACTACAAGTCATGAGAGTTGCAGCTTGGAGGTCATCACAAGTGGATCAAATTACCTCCCTCTGAATTGTTCTGGAAAGCAAACAGTAGATCTTTAATCAAAGGAAGCACAATCACTTTGAGTCATCTAATGAGGAACATTGGAAAGAAAGTTTCTAAAATAAGTGGTTTTAGACACCATCAGACCACCAAAAGGTTCATGATGGGGTAATTCTGGAAATGATCATTCTTATAGCTGTTCTTCCAACCAACACTGGCACTGGTTGTCTCTGGTGTAATTAGCCACATTTAGATGCAGCATTTAGCACTAGGAAACATCCTTCCAATCTTAAAAACACAGTCAGGGGAATCAAAAGTTGTGCCCAAAAACCCCTACCAAACCAATTGTTAACCCAAAGGCATCCACACCCTGTCATTCTGGCAAAATGATCCTCTCAAAAAGCAAAGCTCTCATGACTTGTGATGTTATCACAGCCTTGGAATGTGTGCACAGTCTTACTTACTTGCAGTGTTACTGGGTTTTTTTTCTTAATTGCGATGAATAGTTGATATGTCACATGCTATTATAACAAGAAAAACAGGTTTGAGAAAACAAAACAAATATGCCAGTGTAGTTATAATTGCATTTAGGAGATAAAATATGCAAACACGAGATGTAGGACCCCAATATGATGGAGTGTGCTACGTTTTCCTAATTATGTGGACATAGCTACATGTTTCTCAAAAGTTATTGATACAAAGGATACACACTGGCTGCCAGATGATTGTTCTCCAAGCAGTTTTTCTTTGCTGCCTATTGGGTGAGGCAACACCTCTAACCCAGGCTGCAAAGGGAGCCAGGGCTGTGGGGAGCCAGGGAATTCTGCAGTGTGCATTCATTCAACTCTACAAACTCCCCATCATTTTCAGTGCAGCCTGAATTGTCCACTTAATGTCAGCAAAGCAAGACAGAGAAATGGAGATATTCCCATGAGAGTCATAAGCAGTGAAGCAGTCTTGCCTGGGTAATGAGAGCTGAAAGCTACTAACAAGTATGGGTGAGCAAGTTTAAAAGAGGAAGGAGAATGGCAACATCCAGCAAGGGGGAAGAAGGTCTCCACCACATCCTAGAAGGGTGAGCACAGATACAGAGAAAGCAGTACTGCCCAGAGGTACTGAGGATCACAAAATGTCCCAATTTTTTGTTCAGGTCAGAGCTCTCTTAGGGTTTGTTGTTGTTGTTCTGTATGTTTGTTTGTGGTTTATTTCTTTCTTGCTGACTGCTTAAAAGAAAGTTTGTTTGGGAGGGCTGTAAATGCTCTACCCACCATGTAGTTCCCAGACAATTAAACTGGGAGCTGAAGCAGCCATGTTGTTGACTGCATAATCCCCAGGGAGTGTACCTGAGCCTTAGTGAGGTCCATGAAGATGATGAAGGTTTAGACACTCTGTTGGTGCAACTCCAACTGAGCTGGCTTGAAAGCAAATACAATCCAAAGGCAGATCCAGTACCTCAGTCCTGTGACTACCCACAGAGAGGAGCTCAACTGGGACTGTGACAAAAATGCCTGTAGGTAAGAGACTATGGATGAAGGTGTCAGAGGTTCCCAAAGCTAAGGCAGTTCAATCTCTGTGATTTTTTTTCTTGTTTCATTAACCTTAATAGATTAATTTTTTTGGAGGTGTAGTTTACATAGAGGCAATTATACACTTCATTAAAGTTTATTTGCCTATAAAATATTTATTTTTCACCACATAATTTAATGAGCTGCCAGACACTGATTGTCCCTTCTTTGGTTGTTGGTGGGAACTACAGCTTTGGGCTGTGTGGTGCAGGAACTGGAGGGATCCCTCAGGATGGTGGCTGGGTAGAAGTTTTATCACCATACACGAGGAATTAACTCCACACAGAGTTATATCTGTGGACTAGCCAGTTACAGAAGAAAACAGACTGTTCCTGGCTACCTTGTCTGGCTTTAGTGGCTAATCAGAGAGTTTTCCTGCTAAACTCATTAAAAGGAGGGTATATTTACCGTCTTACTTGGGGAGATATGCAGAAAGTGGCTTCTAAGAACAGGATCTGTTCAAGATTGCTAAGGGGGGTGGTCAGAGCTTGTGGATATGCCTCCTAAAGACAGTTGTGCTAAGCTGGCTGGATTGGGAATTTCTCTCATGTGTAGACTTTTTTTGATTTTCTGGTTCACAGCTGACCTTTTTCCGTAAGACTGGGAGGTTTTGTAGGAATGGCTCTGCTGAAAGTATAGGGTTTGATATGGAAGATTCTGGGTTTCCTTGCTTGCATCTGCAAAAAATAAAGGAAGAGAAGTCACTTTGCACCCTTTGAACTTCATACTCTGTTGCCCATTATTCGTGGAGAAACATGGGATAACAAATGACACACTGAGTAGAGAGAGAGAGACTGACTATTTGGAAAAACATTCACAGCAGAAAAACCAGGAGGAGTGCAGGAGACCATTGGAGAGAAGAGCAGCCTCATTCCCCAAAATGGCTTTTGTAGAAAATCCTTCTAGATATAGGTAGCTCTGCTGGTTCTGGTTTTGCTTAAGGAAAATAAGCTACTGCAGATCACACTGCCTATAAATGACTACTAACTATGCCAGTTGAAACAAATCTGAGAGGGTATGATTAAAAAAAATGTTAAACTGATCACATTTTTTATTTTCATGTAAGCACATCATTCTGGACTTTGTTCTTTGAAAAGAAATACCATATCTAATCAAGTTTGAATACATTTTTAACACATTTCTAGTTTTCTGAGCAAGTCAAAAATTTAGCATGGCACTCTGATAACAGCCTGAGAATCTGGTTTTTCAAGAAATTGTGGTGGTTTTGCTTAATCTTCCCTATTTGTGTTTGAACATATAGTACATGCATTAAAAATAATACTGGGATTAAGAGACCAAATATGAAAAGCCATAAAATTTTACAAATTCAGGGATCAGTATTAATTTGTTGGTGTGTGTCTTGCATGTTTTCTGCAGGCAAGCTAATAACAACCCGCCTTAGGTTTTTATTAGGACTGTATGTGCCATATGCTGAGAAAACCTTGGGTGCTCCTGGGCATTGTCAGCCACCTGAATATTCTGCTTATCTTAGCAAGGGTGTCAGAGCGCATTTGAAACCAAATGGTTTCTAGATCTGCCTTCCTGATGTCACACCTCATTCTCCACATCATTACTTCCCACCCATCTCCCTGGCTATGATTTTCCTGCTGGAGTTTTTCTCATTGCTCCTTCTGGGGATGATCCACTACCCCCCACAGCTCTCCAGCCTCTCTCACCTGTTTACCTGCCCGAGTCACTTCCCAGTTCCTGTGACAGGCTCATAGCTCCTGTGGGCCATGCATTTCCACCTTCAAGTTTCATTGCTGAATGCAACAAAAAAGTGAGAACTGAGAAAAACTCCAGGCAGACTTGTGAACTTTTTGATGCTGTTTGTGCAAAAAGTCTCAGTATGAGCCCAGATGCACAAGCTGCCTTCTGCAGTGTGACTGTGTGTGTGTGAATCTGCTAATCTAACTCTGCCTTCATCGAAGGCTGGGTTTATTTTCATTACAGGGCTATTTTTTCCTCCCCTTAGTCTCCTTCTCATCTATCCTTTCACAGTGTAGTAGCAGGCAGATTTTAAGCCTCCTAACAGAACTGTGTCAAGAGTAACAGAGATTAGTTCTGGCTGGAATGAGAGTGAACTAGTGACAAGAGAACATAGGAAGTTCACTATTTGTGGTTTTAGTTTGGGGTTTTTTTCGTATCTGAGAAGTTTTTGGAGATTTAGAACTTTAAGTCTTCGTTGATGCATCTCTAAAGAAATGTAAGACACTCAAACAGGTAAAATACTGCTGTAAATAATTTTGATAACATTGTAAAAGAGAATATTAAATAATAATTTAAGGCTTCTTTTATGTGATATGAATATTGATGCCATTATCAGTGGCACTAAGTTTGGATCGGACAAAATGGCTTAGAGTGGCATGAGTTTTGGGGCTAAAATTAGGGAGAAGTGTTTTTAGAGATATCACACTGACTGCAGTTTTCCTGTGGGCTTGTTACACACATGCACCTGTGACCTGTTGTTACCACTACAAAACTCAGCGGTGACCAAGTGGCAGTGAAATAATTGAAGCATTCTGCCTAGCTCCGTTCTCTCCTCCCCACTCCTCTGTTCTTTGCCTCATAACAGAGGTGATCTGATGACAATCTCATCTTTATGCAGAACATTTTCCAAACTCTGGTTGAAAAATTGCAATCACAGTGGTTTCTTTACCTCTGTGCTCCCTGTTAGGAAGTGCTGGGGGGTGAAAGCTGTGAATTCACCCTGTGCAGATTGAGATGAAAGCAGAGGGTGAAAACAGGAGATGGTGCTTCCAGTCCTTGGAGATAGTCAGCTACTTCTTGACTACCACATAGCCAGTGATGTGGGTACCTCAGCAAAATCATTGCACCAAGTCATGTAGTGCTCTTGGGTCAGCAAGATCCATTCTAAACACAGGGATAGAAATGTGTTATGCAGGCAACAGAAAACCTTAATCCTCAAAAAGAAAACTGTAACTCCTCAATCCTAGTGAGGAATCCTCTTTCAATTCCCCTTCTGCTTGCTCAGGCACTATAATCAGCTTAGGCAATTTCTGGACAAATATAAATCAGTGATGCAACATGTATGGCACCTGATATCTCTTTATGCAGAGAAACATGTCACTCAGAAAAAAATATAACTGCTTAATCTAATTGCATATTATACAGATTACAGGAGCCTAAAACAACACCAACAGGGTTTGAATTCCCTCCAAAATACAGAAGGATGCCCTTGTGTATCTTGTGTTCCCCTACAGATTACAGTGCTGGGATGTAGCCTGACACCCTTCACACCCTGGCTGACCAGCTGAGCTGGTGAACTTGCTCTGTGGTTTGCCACCTCAGAGAGGTGTTTTCTGCTTCTCCAGAATGAACTGCTTGCCTTTTTGGTCTTTAGGAGAAACTGATGACCCACGGAGTCCTTGCAGAGGTTTTGACAAAGCAGGACTATGGGAGGGTAACCCCAAGTGGTGCAGTGAGGGATGTAGTATTAAAATACTGACATTTGGGCCAATAGAATGTGCATTTGTTTCACGTCTGCACAAAACAGATCAATCTCACTGGTTAATTTAGTGATTGCAGAGGTTGGTGGATGCCAGTGTGTCGCTATAGGACATGAATGACCGGCACACAGCCAAGTTGTCAGGGCAAGAAGTTTATTTTCTTCTTTTATATAGATTTTTGACAATGACCATGGACTGGAGGATGAGGTTGCCACCTCTCCAACCACACTGGTTAAATTGTCTCCTCCTCAAGAGAGGAATGAAAAGCAAGAAAGGACAGTTACAATAACAGTGCATTGTTCACATGAAAATCTGTGAGAAACTCCATTACAAAAACGCAAACATCAGAAGACAAAAAAAGATCAGGGAGACACCAGTGCTCTTCAAATTTGAAAGAAGCAGCAAATAACTGTTTATTAAATGTGTTTATCTAGGCAAGAAAGACAAAAGACACTGAGACATTCTAACACTGTCTTGATATCCACATTGTTTCAATATTCCAAAGGTGAAGTGGGCTTGGAGTCTAGCAAAAACCACCCACTATCTGTCTATTAAACAGGAAACTTTTTCAATGACAATGGGTAGAGGCAAGGATGCTGGAAGTTTCCAACACTACCAGCTTGTACATCAGTTCAACTAGGTTTTTATGCACAATGATCTTGTGGATCTTCTTTATTTATTTTAATTTATTTTATTTATTAAATTCCAGTTTCCTTACCAACAATTCTGGGATTGAACAAGGAAGAAAAGGGGAATTATTCTGATTCCTCTTTGCTTCTGTCAGGAGAAAAAGGAGGTGAAAAAAGCCAAACCTTAGTAAACTAATTCTATATACTGTATGTTGGATCTTTTCTCAAGACTTACCATATTCCATCCCAAATCAAGAATTCTCTCTCTCTCCCCCTCTCTCCAAAAAATAAAATCTATCTATCTATCTATCTATCTAAGTATAGATCTATATATCTATCTATAAATTTAAGAATATTTTCCATCATTAAGTATCATGAAACTGGTTGATGATTCACAAATGGAAATTATTTGGTGATTTAGGCCAAAACTTGCTGCTGAAATGTTGGTAAGATGATGCACTAAAACTGAATCTTTGTATATGAAAGTGATCAGACCAGAATATATTTAACATACTTAGACATTTAATAAAGGAGTATTTAGACTGAGTCTCTTATGTCAGTGATGCAGATATAAGCAAACAATTTTTTCCACTTGAAACACAGTATATTAGCTTTTTCTTATTAATTTGCAATATTTTTAGAAGATGGTCCTTACAACATGTAAACCAAGCATATCTGATCCTAAATAAATGCTCCTGCTTAGTAAAAGCAGGGAGTACTGAAATTGTGAAGAATTTAAATTCTGGGATTTTCATTGTTATTGTTGTTGTTGTTATTTTTGACTATTAAACACTTTTCTCATTTACAGTACTAGTTTTATACTATATATAATTCCATCTTTTTCTGTGAGAAGTGTTGTTCTAAAAAACCTCTAACCAAAAGGAGAAGAAACATACTTACATCACATAAGGATGATTATCTTGAATGACTTTGCAGATATTTTCATACCTGGAGACCACAACAAAGGTGAGAAGGCCAGGCTTGAACACCAGCTACATCCTGCAGCCCCCAGTCAAGCCAAACTCCTATCCATCATGTCACTACAGTGTTTTGTACTATAACAGAACCTGTGGGTCAAAATCAGAATTGAATGTCACTGACTGCACAAAACAAAAAGTAAAATGCCAGCTCCTATCCTATCCTGTAGATGTTCTACATTTATGATATGATCTAACATGTTCCCATCTCAGGGAACTGGGCTGTGGGATCCACACTGTCTCTGCCTTCACTGGATGGTTCCTGCAAAGTGACACTGCCCTGGGCATTCCTGCTCGTTCTTTTCTTTCCCTGCATGCTTGTTTCTCCCTGTGCCCACCCTCTTGCAGGAACAGGGACAGGTTATGTTGCAGTTGACATTTTTCCCTCTAAACAATGTTTAGCCTATTTATACTTGGGCCTTTGACTAGTGCTGGGCTTTCTTCCAGCTAAACCTGAACAGACTCTAAATACTAACACTGTGCTTTGGGTTTTCCATGTTCTAAAAGTGATGCTAAGATGTTGTTGAACTTGCAGTGCTGCTGTTCCTAAATGCATGTCTCTGTTCCATCTTTGTCTGTCTGACTGGAATAGCAAGAGCAGACTGGTTTCACTTGCAGGTTCTCACTGATAAGTACATCATTATTATTATTGCCAGAACAGCAGTATTTTTCCATCATTATAACTGTTAGATTCACCTCATCATCCTTTCACCCTTTCTACCCATAAAAATAACAACAAACATGAAATGTGTCCATCAAGGATAGTGGATTCCTTCATTGTATCACCAGAGAAGTGGGATGCTTTCCTTCCAAAAGTAAGGAGATACAGCAATTGATTTGATGCTTTTAATGACCTCCTTCTGGTAGTTTTTAAATTTTATTTCTCTGTTTTTCATATAAAAGTCACAGGTTTTTCAGTGTCACTTTCCACACTTTATGTATTTCCTAGGTCTAAAGATTTATTGTTTTATTATTAAGAGAGACAACTGAAGAAGCAGAAAGGTGAAACTTGTGCATGGTATAGAAGCAGTAGGAAGCAAAACTGGCATAGACATAGTGTATATTTATATAATGTGTTTTTGTTTTGATTCTAATAACACCTAGTAAAAATGAAGTTCTTACAAATTTTTCCACAAATTATCTTGAGGCAAGTATGGAGCAATCATGTGTTGAAAAAATATTCTGTAGAAACAGCTCTGGACAAGTACAGTCTGTATTACTCTGGAAGTTGTAACATGTAAATCCTTAAAGTACATCTTTGAAATATAATGATATATAAATTCCTAGTCTAAGCATCATCAGTACAAGGTTGCTTATTGGCATGGGTAGAAACATATTGGAGGTAGGGAACTTCTTTTTGTTCCTCTTTGTTTGGTTAAACAAATATACTAATAAAAATGCTGTGGAGATGCAATCTCAACTTTGAGAAATCCAGAAGGCCTTCAGCAACCTGTCAATTTTTTGTCATGTTGGAGTCTGGCTAAAATACAAGAATTTCACCTATGAAAACATTCACAATGTCTTTTATTTCTATATTCACCAGATAGTGTATTTCACATTTAAGTGTAAAATTGCACTTTCCAGTAACAGCAGGAAAGAGTAGCGAGATGATCCCACAGTAACCAGGTCTCCAGAAGCACTGGTGTTTCCAGGCATGGGGGCAAAGCTGGATCTGCTCCCCCACGGGGCTTTGGCCCCAGCCCCTGCCTGCAAGCCCAGCCACTGCAGCCAGGCAGCCACAGCCTCTCTCCTGCAGCCCAGCCCAGACAAACTGTGATTATTTCTCTAGAGTGGAGTATCTCCAGCAGAAAAGCGAAGACAGCGAATGGCTCCACAGTCAGACACTGTCCAGGGTAGTGGGAAAACCCTTTTGTTCCCAAAGAATCTGGCTGCTGTGGGTATACATTGTGAGTATACCTCCTTCTCATCCCACAAAATTGCCATGGCCCAGGTTCTTCACCTCTGTGTTCCTGTTGCTGTTGTCAAAACCATGCCATTCCTGGAAAATATTTGGTTCAACAAACTGTCATTTTTAGATGGAAAAAGCCTTTCCACAAAAATGCTTCTATCTGCTGTACTGAACACAACCTTGTTGCTTCAGAAGCATTTTTCATAGCAGTGGGTTTTTGTGAAACCCTCATCCTGGCCTGATGCCCCGTGATTTTAATTGGGGAAAATAGTAGCACAAAACTGAGGGGGACTGTTATGAATTCTTTGAGACATTCAATCTGCCACTTAGAAATCATACCCTGCAAACACAAAGCTACTACAGACATCAAAGCGGCCAGCTAACAAAA
>VWYP01004333.1:0-76577 GCA_013400435.1 Pycnonotus jocosus
ATGAGCAATAAATTCTTCAAAAGTTTTTAGTTAGCTGGACTATTGAAACAGGAATTATAGAGTTGCATCTTACAATGATGTCATTGATATAGGCAAGCTCTTCACCATGGCTCTAAATATTAGTAATTCAAAAACAACTTTAATATCTAGTATTTAATAGCTAAAAGGATTCTTCTTTTTTTCCTTCATTTTGCTCTATTTCTAGAACTCTTCCCTCTTCACTCTGAATTACAATATAAATATCTTGTGTGAAATGCTAGACCAGCTGAAATATACAGGACTTGGATTATAAACATCAAAGGTCTAAAATTTATCTCATTTGCTATACTTCCTGTGCATTAAGGAGACAAATCCTACCTTTTCATCTCATCTTTATTAAAATAAAATAATAACAACCAAACATGGCAGAGAAGCCATTTCAGTGTATGGGAGCATGAATTGGATTATTCTGGAGGAAATTGCACTATAAATCTTTATCTACCAATTCAAGGTAATTCACCATATATTAAACTTTATAATAAATGTGAAGCAAGTTTCTCATTATTGTCCAGTGTGACACATCCATGAAACTTTGTCACTGAGGTCATGATTAACATTCTCCTCCCAGTCATGTCACTGGACCAGGGTCCTCACATGCAGAATCCAGTACATTGCATACTGCTTTAATAACCCAGTACATAACCTAGTTGCTTTTGGAAATAAGCCTTGGCAGAATCAATAAAGTGTAACTTCTTTTAGTTTAATACTGTATTTGCACTCTAAGTGGTTCACTTCCATCTTAATATATAACATTAGTCTTCCTTCAAACACCTGTGGATTTTTGTTGAGTAAAAATCCATCTACTAGCTTCACTGAGATACTACTGAGGTCAGTGTGATTCTTCCATGAGCCAAGGTTAATTGACAGAATAGTAACACATACTTTGTTCTTGAGTACACATCTGCAGTGATAATTAAAGGCATGATAACCAGAGAGTTGAGATTGAAGCAGTGCCCATTGACTTTGGCAGAAATCTACTGGAGCTTAAGCACTTTCGAATGTGACACCACTGCATATGAACTGATATATAGATCTAAAAATTTAAAGCACAGCTCAAAACTTTGCTGGCTTGGGACATGATTGAGACACTATTAAACTGATATTTTCCTCAAGTATTATGTAACAAATTCATCAACAATATATTAAGACTATTTGACATCCATTTTCTTGGTTTATGTGTGTCCTATCACCAAAATCGTTCTTGTTCTAATAAAGTATTCAAAACAATATAGAAAAGAAATGTAGGCATAACATTTTTCCCCATGGAGGTGGGGTTTTTTTTGGTTGTTCTGTTGTGGTGGGTTTTTTTATTTGGTGGGGGTTTTTTTTAATGATGTATCTATTTTTAGTCTTTCTTTAGGGGTAACTTGAAATCTAGAAGGAATTTACCTCATTACACCACTGTTGGAAACAAGAAATATTGTGTAAAACTTTTAAAGAATGAATTTCATTCTATACCTTCTAGACCCTTATTGAAATGTTCACTTCAGTCATTAAGCTTTGACCATTTTGTATCAAAAATATGTAATGAAATGTGAAGTAAATTTCCAGGTTAGTCCCTTTCTTTTCTGTTCAATCTTACATTTTATATTTTCTGATAAAGAAGTACATTAATATCTACTCATATTTCACTGGCCAGTCAGTAGAATATAAATTCAGTGTTTTCACATGCCGTTTTCACTGAGTCCTGTGAATTTCTTCTAAGCTAAATTTGGCCTATTTTTCCACAATTACTGATAAAATTACTATGCACAGAGTAACTACAGCAGTTATATTCAACCACATAACAAAACAAAACAGATCTCTCTTTTGGTGGGTTGGAACTAGATGATCTCTAAGGTTGCTTCCAAACCCAAAGCAGTCTGTGATTCTTTCACGAAAGCAGTTCACCCTGTGTCAGTGATGTTCTCTGTAACAAGCTTTAAATTTATGTCGAGTAAAGTGAGAAGTTTAGGGCTCCCTCTTTCCTGTCTACAGGAAGTTAGAAACACGATACCGAAGATGAGATCCCTAAAGGAGGTTAGTGAGGGGTTATGTGCATAAATACCTGTTCCAGAGTCATTTATGACCTAGACACATATGCTATATTTAAATGAAAATATTCTGGCTAACAATTAATTCTGTTACAACTGGCATGCAGCCAAACACATGTCCTAAGGGGACTGGAAAGTATATCTATGGATGCAATACTTCTGGCACACAGCCAGCCTCTGAAGAAATACAAGCTCAATAGATGTCAGCTATTGAAATTTCTGTAGTTCGGAAATCCTGTCTTTCAGATTGGAGGTGTTAAAACTCCAGATACACCAGATAACCAAACGTTTAAAAATAAAGGGCTCACACTTCTGAAGCTACTCACTGAAGAGGGAAACCCCTTCCTTCTAGCCCCTATAAATTAATTGCTTTTAAACTGGAAATAAAAATGAAAACAACTCACATTTTGTGAACTCAGAACTAAATACAAACTGTGCATGTATCAATTTTAACCCTCAAGAGATTTCAAGTATCAAGAAAGCTCATAGTATCTGTGCCAAGCTCCAAAGACAAACTGAATACAAGACAGAAAAGCAGTAGTAGCTATTGCTTGGCTTAACTTGATTTCTTAGGCATTCTCATGGATTCAATGTCATTTTTCATATTGTCATAATGTGACTTTTACTGAAATATCAAATTTTCATTTTAAAAAACCTCTTTCTAGAAGCACTACTAACAGCCAAGGGATATAGTTTCCCAAAACGAAATACCGAAGAGCTCTGCTGATCTAATTAAATTGACCTGTTTAGAAAATGCCTTTTCACTAATTAAAGATTTCTCCATGTGTAGGCATTTATTGGTCCTCTAAATATTACTGAAAATATCTTTGTCTGCTTTAAAGGAGTTGATCACTAAAAGAAGAAACTCTTCTAGAAGATCATGACTAGATTTAACATAGAGCATTTCAATTGCTATGTCTTAAACACAGTCATAATTCTTTTGACATCGTGACTGTTATCCCTCATTCCTGCTTTCTTCCCATTTGTGTAAATCTAGAGAGAAAGAAAAAAAAAGTAGCAATGAACCACTGACATTAAAGATGACAATATGACAGATTTTTCCAACAGAAATGCAAATTTCCTTTCTGTGCTGAAACACCAGCAGCAAGTAATTACAGAAATAGTAAATGTTGAATTAGTCTATTCATTGTACACCATTCTCCTTTTCCCCTGCTGCCCCACTCTTTTCTGTTCTTCCTATCTTCTATTTATTTCTACATTGTCATTTATTTATATTTATTTTGAGATGACAGTCAAGCACTACACCAATTACTGAATACAGTAGGGTGTTTGATAGCAACACTCAGAGCAATTTCAGAACTAACCAAAAATGGCAGGATACCTCACCAGTCTTCTATTTGTCAGAAACATAAGCAATAATCAACTGCAGGCAAAAATATGGTCACTCACTGAAGAGCAATTACCTCAAAACTTAAGTAAAGTACTAAACTTCAGTGTTGATACTTGAATGTCACAATCCTGTAGTTTTTATCTTAATCCAAAACACTGCTGGTCTGTATCATGTTATGACTGCCTTTTCCTTATATTATAGGGAATCTCCTAGGATGATTATTGCTGAATTTATAGTTGGAGCTCCAGCACTGAAATTTTACAGGGCAAAGTAAATTTTTCTTACAGCACTTCAGGTGATTTTCCAAGCCAGTAAAAAATAGGTGATTAACAGCACTGTGTGGAGCCATGTAAAATGCAAGAAAACACTGTGCCATTTTTTTCCAGAGAAATATGGCAAAGCCTGTAATTCCTAGATGCAACACACTAAATGTCACAATATGAGGCTGTTTCTAAGTAATTTAGAAATTAGAGCCTGCAAACTATGCAAACTATTAGACTACTGCAAACTATGCAGTAGGGTCATTTGTGGGCTCAATTTCACTCAAAACTGATAAAACAAAACTCAAAAATATTTACTTGTAACTGAAAAAAAGCTTCTCAGACTAGCATGCTACTTCAGCAACCAACCACTGACTGATAGCAGAGAGGCCAGACATCAGGAGGGAGGATTTCTTAGTCTTCTCTTTAAGACTACTAAAGTGAGAGGAAGGGAAAAAAAATTAAAAGACTTACTTTCAAATGATTTTTTTAGTATGACAGCCAATGCTTTCTCTTCTTCTGCTCATATAATGGAAAATGAATTACAGTGCACACTCAAGGCATCACCTGGCACTGTCATTTTTGACAGACTCATTTTTATCCTAAATCTGGGAGCCTTTCAATTTTAAAGCCTTTTAAAAAATTATGCTTTTCTTTGTAATATAGAAATAAATTACCTAAGCAAAGGATGAGGCTCACATGCTGTGGTACGAAGCTAGCAGAAGATTGGCTATGTCAACTAACATGCCACATTGAAAAATAAATTCCTCAAGTAATTTAACAAGTTAAAGGTATGAAAAGCATATAATGCTGAGGCACTACAGTTCTAAACAGCTATGTCATTTCAAAAACATACAAAAGGACAAACCTAAGCCCCAGACAACAGGCTATTTTCCAATTATTCTAGTAACTGAGCTACTAATTATGATTTTCGAGCACTAGATTATGCTGTCCTAACATATTTTCGAGAAAATTGTAGCTTAGTGAGCTGTAATTCTCAGATATAAATATATAACATGAACTAATATAGGAGCCAGGAAATTTTTGTGACTTATGATATTAGGTAACAAGACTGTAAATTCATTAGCTATTCCTCCGGAGCTCTTAAGCTGGTCTGGTTTTTCCTGCACATACAGCAGCATGCCCAAGTCCATTTAGGCATTACTTTCCCAGTCTTAATGATTTTCTGATTCCATGTGATACTGCTTTCAGTAAGCATTAATACTGGCAACAGACTTGAGAAGGCAGAAAAGCTGAGGTTAAAATTAAGCCACTCCACTGGAATTAAGATAAGGAAGTAAAACATAGCAGAATTTGTGAACTTTACAGGTCTGACTTTACTGCTATGGGTTTTATATTAAAATTGACTTTGGCTGGAATTTAGGAACTTGTCTGGAAATTACCTCCTCTCCCCCCTTACACCTCCAATTCCACTGACAGAAAGATTTTCTATCTATATTAGCACCTACATCCAACCCTTCACTTCATCAGCAATCTCCCATTTCTCCCCTAGAAAAGAGACACAGGTGTTATTAACAGTTTTGTCTCAGCATCTATATTCAGAAATAGGTTTGTAAAAAAGTTCAAAGGTTTGATTCCAACAGAAGACTGCAAAAGAAGCCTCTAACACATCTCTTCTCCCACATCCAAAAACTAACTGAAGTAGGCTTTTCTCTTCCCTAAATTTACAGGCTGTGAGAAAATTATCATTAACTCACGTAGCAAAGTGTAACAAAAGAACAGATCACAGCAGTAGCTCAAATTGGGATTGGGTTGGAATATTTGTGCCAAAGGGAGCCATTCTAATCTGAATCCCAAGGAAGTTTATGAAGACTTCCAAGAAGCATGTCAGTTACAGCAATTATATATTTGCGGTGGGAACTAACACTAGGACAGTTCAGTATGCCAGAAAGTAGAAAAAATTCATTTTGTGAATCACTGAGCAGACAGTATAACCTGAAAGACTGATTAAGTGACCAAAATGGAGACAAAACCCACATATCTTACTGCCTAATCTCTAATCCATTTTTGTGTTGAATATTTTTTCAGACTTGTAGCTCAACCAATTGGAATTAATGCCAATTTTCAATAGATCAAAGAGAAAGGAACTTTATTTTTCATTCATAAAGTAACCTTCAGAAAAATATTGTGCCATCTGTAAATACTTTGTCATCATAATGTTCCTTGCTATATGTTTATGAAATCCTGAAAGTCAGCAGGATATCAGCACCATCTTTTCAGCTTATACGGCTGTCAACAGAATGGACATCAACCCTATCTGTCCATATTGCCATGAATATGAGAAGCAACAGGAATAAAGAAAAAAGTGTCAAGAGATAATAACAAACAAATGTGAGGAGAATAGACTACAATTATGGCACAGAGCAAGTACAGAAAAGCAACTGTGTGTGGAGATAGGAAAGGTATTTTATTGCCTATCATAGTGCAGTATTCAGTGTTCAAAGCTGTATACAGTTCTCCTTGCTGAGATGCTTTCTTCCACAAACACAGCTCAGATGCTCAAGGCACAATTCACCCCAATCATATCTTCCATTTATATCCCAGAGAAACTGTAAACTGTTCAATTCTACTGTAAGGACTCATGCAGATTTTTCATTGCTTTATTCTAAAAGTTGGGGTAGTAACACTTAATTGTAATCCTATACTTGCGCTTTCATAATTAGGGGACAAAATTTAAAAAAAAAAAAAAAAGTTACTGGCCTACAATGTTTGCACACTTTTGGGATCTGGGGATTTTGTTATGTTGAAGAAAACTGTGAGACCTTGTTTCCAAGAACCACTGCAAGATCTTCCCCAACAGACCTCATATTTCACAAACTCAGCAGTCGAAAAAAGAAGTACTGTGGTAATGGTGGGTATGTGTGTAACAAAAAACAAACAAAAATTTGGATTTTATTAAGAAAACTCTACTTCCTGTCCTGGCTCCAGGACAGGGTGGAGTTTTGCAGTAGCCAAGAGCGGGCATGGCCAGGACCCAGAGCCTATTCTATACCACCTCCCCACCTAGGAAAGGGGCAAAGGGGTGCTTCTGGATGGAGGAGCATGGTGGCACAGTTGGGTACTGTTCGGGGTTTCTGTGTTGTGAGCATTCCCATGTGAATCATCTGCCTCTCTCGTACGCTTTGTTATTATTATCATTGCTCTTACTATTTGTTTTCTTATTTTATCACTGTTTGGAGCAAATTGTTCTTATTTCAGCCCACGATCTTTACCTTTTGTGCCTCCAGTTCTCCTCTCCAGCCTGCTGCAGCGGGAGGGAGAGGGAGTAGTGAGAGAGCAGTGTGTGGTTTGGAGTGTTACAGTGGGAACGCTAAATTGGGAAATACTATTCCTTAACCACAATACTTCCCCACAGCAATTCCAATAAATTAGCACTTTTGTGTCAAAGATCTGCTAAGAAGAAGCCAGTAACACTGACTCTCTGCTATTATTCTTAGGTGCAAGATACAAAGATATCTGCTAGAAAAGCAAGGTAAATAATGAAATGTTCCTGTACAACCTATTTGTAGTTCTATCCTAGAAGAAGGTAAACAGTAGGTGCATATATTTGTCAATATCCCAGCAATTTTAATAGTAACAGAAAATTGTTAAAAAAAAAAAAAAAAGCCTTTCCAGGATGTAGAACTAACAGGAAGAGGGGATATAACATTACTACCTTGACTACCATAACAACTTAAAACATTCCCTTCCAGGCAGCTTTGATTAAACTCTGCATTTAACATTACAACATAACAGAGACCATTTTTTAAGTCTTTCAAATGATGTTGTCACCTGTTACCCATACAGAAAACTTTTGTTTTAATTCTTTCCCCTTTTCCAAATTCAGATACTTTTAACGTAATGGATCTCCTGAAATTAAGCATGAGCTGTTTTCCACTGGATAAAAGATTTTTTGCTTGAAGACTGGACAGCATAATCAAGACCACAGAAAAAAACTTATCACCAGGTGAAAAGCTGAGGAACATTCAGTTGAGAAACATTCAGACCAAGGCACAAGGACTCAAGAACCATACAGAGGTGTATTAGTAGAGCACAGAAAGCAAATATGAACCCACTAAGGTAAACAATGAAAGCAAATGTAGAATAGATAAAAATGAAAGACAAATGCAAAATGAGAAACAGAAAACAAATGAAAGGCAGTTTTAAAAAATAATAATTTGAATTAATAAAACTGAAATCCATTTTCCTCTTCATAACATGTGAACATCAAGGAGAGACTGGCACTTTGCTGTAACTATCATATGGGGTTAGTTTAGCTGCAGCTACAAGCACACCTGAAGCCAAATTTAAGTAAAATTTACAGAAATAAAGTCCAACTCTTCTGGTTTTTTTAGAACTAGCTCTTAATAGTTGAGCAGTTCCTTCCACATGCTCAAACAGATACTCCTAACGTGTAAATTCAAAGAATGAGATGTTATCCACAAAGTATAGGTGACACCCAGCCATAGGTGGCTCCAACACCTGAGTCAAACACTGAATATCTTACAGAATTAATTCCATTACTCATCATCCAAATAACTTATAATAAAGGCTTTATCAAGAGAACTCCTTACTGTGCATTACAAAGTTCTTGTGCCATTATGACTGTTTTTTTCCAGCACAGAATTTGTACTACCTCAAGAAGAGATGCAATGTATAACAAGAAAAACCAAACCAAAACACCAATGCTGTCAAAGTCCTTAATTAAACGGAGTAACTGAAACAGTGTGACAAATAAGGCAATATGCCACTTTCAGGCCAAAGCTTTCCCATCCCTTTACGTAACCTACTCAAAGGACCTGAGATCACTTCCCAGGAGGTGCCGATAAACTCACCGTCAGAGCCAGCAGTTTTCCATAGGTGAGATGGGCTGGGATGTGGTCGCTCTTGGATCGCAGGGACTCCACATACCAGTGCTCTGCTTCAGGGAGCCGGCTCATTCTCATATAGGCTTCTCCTGCAGGGTCAAACAAATGCTAGTGAGAATGCCACAAATTTCTCAAGGCTTCCATAATCTGCTTATCTCATAATTTTCTATGTTTTAAATGTGCAGAGATCTAGAAAAAGGTGAAGTGATTTGAATACTTGCAACCACACCCACACACACAAAGCCTTGGAGACACTTCAGTGAGGAGATTAAATTAAGGCCTTATTAGGGTTGAAATAGCATAGCTGAGATGAAACGTATTGTAGGGATAGAATTGCCAGAGAGAGCATCACCTGCTAAGCTTTAGTTAAAAGTCTCAAAGTAACAGAAATTTTACCTCATCTGCTGCTTATCTGCCATTTTTCCTCAAAAGCTACTTCTTTTCCATTGCTCTACATTGCAAAGCATGAAATAGCAGGGAGAACATGGAAAATGCATTTAATTATAACAACTCAAAAACCTAAATTTTGTTTCAAAAACTAGGGAAGCTAACGAAAACAGTCCAGAAAGTATATTGAAGGGAGGTAAGACATTAAAAATCTTAATCTCTGAATGTAGTTATTTTAGGTCATCTGCCACAACTTGTCTAAATCAAAACATAGCAGCCATTGTTTCAAAACTGATAATCTTAAGAAGTCACAAACGACTGAAACGGAACATTTTTCAAAGTGAAATCCTTTACAATGAGAGGCTGAGGCAGGCAATGTTGAAGAACAATACATGAATGGGATGTCAGAAAGCCTATTTTTATATATATTATACATTAGTGTTAGATAATTGTAGTCATGAAGTTTCTGAGAAAGAGTTCAGCACACACAGCAAGAAAGTCTCTTCAAGAAGCAAACAAATTTCTCAAAGGTTGGAAATAATCATGACGAAACAAGTATGTAATAGTGAAGAATAACAGCTTTCAGATTAACACCCTTTCACAGTTCTTTCACAAGGACTCTGGATATAAATGTGCCCTTGCCTAGGTCAATGACAATCTGAAAATACCAGTAGAAGAATCAGGATTTCATCATCCCAACAGCTGATCCATTTCTAATAAATGACTAAGTATCTTCCAAAAATTATGAAGTCACAGGTTATCAAATGCTACTACTACTGGAGGATCAAGAGACTACAGTTGACCCAAGTAAAGATCAACTAAGGCTGTCTCCAGGTGAGTCACAGCCTCCAGTTGTGCATTACATGGAAATTAATAATTGTGAAAGTATCAGTGAGACAGAGGGACCAAAGTTCTTTAATCAAGATTTAATCCAACTACCACACACTCAAAACTTGGAGAAAAAGATTCTCAGAAAGAAAAAATAAGTAACTCATAGCATGGGAGCTACTTTATCTCCTTATGCTGAATGTTTACACAGGCTATGGAAGACTTTCTTCATAAAAGAAAACTGAACAAGGCGAAGTCAGATTTTTGTTTTTTCTGTCTTTGTCTCAGAGGAGAAGGATCCCAGGCAAAAATGTGGTACATAAGTTTTGAGTTTCAGGAGTTAGGGTGTGGTGCATGCAAAATTACCAAACTTCAGACCACAATCAAAATGGGCATGATACAGAGACAGAAGTCATGCTGAGCTAAGGCTAAGGGAAACCACCAAAATGATTGCTAAGAACAAATACACTTTTTTCAAACAAGCCTGCTGGATTTAGAGGCTTTCATCTCTGTTTTGGAAAAAAAGTCTACTTGTTCTAAATCAAAGATCGACATAGCATTTTGTACTCATGCACTGGTCTGCATATCTGATTACACACACAGAAGCACTCGAGTAATTCTGCTTCTGTTTAGGGTCAAAATGACAGAACAATTCCCTCCAAAAATGCCCAGGCTAAATTTAAAAAAAAAAAAAAAAAAAAATCCAAGAATTACAACAGATAAGAAACCCCAAAAGAACATGAACATCAAATTCAGTGATAGTAACTTCACAGGTGATTTCTCCACCATGTCAGTACTCACAAATAAGTAACATAACATTAGATTTTATCTGCACTAAACAATGTCAGTAGGTGTTGAAAGGATGAAGAAGCCAGAAGTCAAGGTGTATGCTCCCCTCAACTCCCCTCCCTAGCTGTATGTTTTAATGCAGAATGTTTAACTTGATTGCATACTATTTTTCCCACAGGCCCCTGCTTCATTAGCATACAGGAAATGAGGAATCCATGTTGTCCTTTTTTTCAAGTGGAAAATTCCACCCCAACCTGTTACAGCTTGGCAGAGTTTCAAGCAAATAACAACAAGATGCTTTAAGAGTAATGTAAGCAGCCATAAGTGATGAAGCTATTATCTATGGGTAGTAAAGGCTGAATGCACTGCCAAATATCAAATAGATACAAGGTTCTCATCTATTTTTCATCATGGATTCTGATATAAGAAGAGATTAAAAACTTTGGAGTACTTGCAAATTTAATTTTAATAGGTTTTAAGAGCACAACTACTTCACAAATTAAACTCCTAAAACTGAGGAATTTTCTGAGAGGGGCACTTAGAAACAAAGCTACAATATGTCAAGCTAAATATCAAACCATAAAGAAAGAAACTGTATTTCCCTGAACTTCACAAATGAAAACTGGGAGGAGCTGTTGACTTCCTCGAAGGCAGAGAGGCTCTGCAGAGAGACCTCAACAAACCAGAGAGCTGGGCAATCACCAACCATATGAAGCTGACCAAGGGCAAGTGCCAGATTCTTTACCTGGAATGAGGAAGCCATATGAGTACAGACAGATCAGGGAATGAAAGGCTGGAAAGCAGCACCGCATAAAGGGTCCTTGTTGACAGAAAGTTGAACAAGTCAGGAGGGCCAGTCCTGTCCTGGGGGCATCAGGCACAGCATGGCCAGTCAGGCAAGGGAGGAGATCGTCCCCTTTGCTCTGAACTGGGGTGGCCTCACCTCGAGTGCTGGGGGCAGGTTTGGGTGCTGTGATATAAGAAAGATCTTAAACTATTAGAGAGTGCCTAACAGAGGACAATGGTGAAGGGCCTTGAGGGGAAGCCATATGAGGAGCAGTTGAGGTCACCTGGGTTCTTCAGCCTGAAGGAGACTGAAGGGAGACCTCATGGCAGTTATGACTTCATTTGGAGGGGAAAAGATGGGCAGGCACTGATCTCTTCTCTGTGGNAGATCGTCCCCTTTGCTCTGAACTGGGGTGGCCTCACCTCGAGTGCTGGGGGCAGGTTTGGGTGCTGTGATATAAGAAAGATCTTAAACTATTAGAGAGTGCCTAACAGAGGACAATGGTGAAGGGCCTTGAGGGGAAGCCATATGAGGAGCAGTTGAGGTCACCTGGGTTCTTCTGCCTGAAGGAGACTGAAGGGAGACCTCATGGCAGTTATGACTTCATTTGGAGGGGAAAAGATGGGCGGGCACTGATCTCTTCTCTGTGGTGACCAGTAACAGGACATGAGAGAATGGCCTGAAGCTTTGTCAGGGGAGGTTTAGGTTGATTCTTAGGAAAAGGTTCTTCACCAAGGGGTTGCTGGGCACTGGAACAGTCTCCCTGGGGAACTGGTCACAACACCAGGCCTGACAGAGTTCAAGAAGAGTCTGAACAATACTCTCAGGCATTCTTGGGGTGTCCTATGCAGGGCTAGGAGTTGGAATCAGTGATCCTCGTGGGTGTCTTCCAACTCAGCTCATTGTGCAATTCTGTGACTCTGCAAATAATTCTCTATAGCTGAATGCTTTTTTTCTGAGTAACCTGTATCAAGAATTCCTATATTATAAGTAATTAGAACATAGATTACTACAGAAGGAAGAATTCTTAGGGGGGTCTGTTATTAATTCCATCTTCTAAATGAAGAAAAGAAAAAGTTAAAAATTGACAACAGCTCCCATCACTGCCATACTCAAAACCCAGAACAGAATCAAGCAACAGGTAACTGAATCATTCATTCAATCAAGTGAATTCATGCATTAGGCTGATGCAATTAAATAATAGCTATGCCACCTTGAGATAAATTTCCAACAAAATGTCAGAGAAAACATGTATGGATTGATTTCTGTAATCCAGGATGCACTTGTGTGTCTGAGATTAAAACTACAAAAATAGTATTTGCCATTTACAATCATGCATTCTTATAAACTTGCAACACAAATGAGTTGAGCATTAGAAAGATAACAAGAGCTTCCACTGGCAGAAAATATGCAATCCAACACATAAGCAGATTTCTATATTTAACAATAATTTTTTTCGAAAAAATCTTTCAAATCTCATGCTGAAAATCTGAAAGATCACACATGGAGACTTTAATAATTAAACCAGTCAGATCTGTAAAGTTCAACAGAGGTAACAACAGGGAAAGAAACTCATGGCAGTGAAAACCTTAAGATATAAATGGTCAGTTACTTCCAGTGCCTAATCTGTATCAACACAGACATGTGCGGCATTGCTTGCACAATGAATGGTGGCAATAAATTCAGCACATGACTGGAGTAAAATGGGACCAATCAAAATTTCAAATCTGTTTCCAGCTTCACGGGGTTAGCTCAGTTAACATTTTCTGAGTTTTATGAGCCCATTTCTTGTCTTACTCTACTAGAAAGATCATATATTATTAACCTGTACTTCTCATTTACTAATGTAGTGCAACAAAAACATGAATATGCAACTGAAATACTATTTAAAGCAGTGCATACAAAGTTCATTAACATTTCTATTAACACTTTCAAAGAAATCTGAAACGGAATATGTTTTAGTTAGATTTACACCACCAAAATTAAAATTCCTATACTCAAGTGGATTTTATTTAACACAAAGATAGATTACTTGCAAAACTACCATTCGCCAACAGTATTTTCCCATATTTGCTCAGAATTCTTGGAATTTTAAAATAATCCTTCAAAATAAAATTAAACAAAATCCCACAAAAATAATAAAGTAGCCAAAAAACTCCCCACTAAAATCATGCCAGGATATTAATTACAATTAAATATATTTGATTAACATAGCATTAACAATAATTAACATAAAATTAGTAATAACTAAACCCCTGTAACAGTCATAATAAACATTAAATATTTATATTAAATAGTGATGTTAATAAAAGATTAGCTTGCTAGCAGACATTTTCCCTAAAGGCTAATATTTTACTTGCTAATTGAGTGGAACATGTTTGTAAGAAAAATAAATTTTAAAAAAGAACACAAGATTTTTGAATACATACCACATAGAGTTAAAAAGCAAAATCAGGTAGTATTTACATGAATGTATGTTACATGGTTCAACCTCTCATCTGTCGATTTAATGGGTTTTCTGTTTCAGAGGCATGTAATCATACAAGCAAAGGCCATATTCTCGTAGGGAGCATGCCAGACTTTCTAATCAGAAAGTAGAATAGAACTGTGGATGTAAAAGCACTGTACCTCCAGAGGTGTAAGGTACCAATACTTTCAGATTAAGAAGATATGTCCCTCCAGTGGTCCTCTTTTTAGGAAGGAAAAGGTAACTGAAAAATTATCTCCATAAAGGAGACAATGTAGGGTAAATATGCCTTGCATCATCCTTATATATGATAATTATTTGCCTCTCAAATTTTGGGGTGGTAAAACTGTAATACAGAAAACAAAATTTGACATGGACAAGACAAACACAGATGTCAAAACACAAAGGAAGATGGAGATGCCCTTTGAAAATAAAAATCTCTAATATATACATTCCATCAGGATTTAATTTTTCCATAATTTCTTTTAATTGGGAGTATAAACAAGTTGTCTTAGAAAACGATGGAGAGTCCCTGTGTGTTGCAATACCACAAGGAGTTTGTGTCTTTGATAATGCAACCATGCAGCTTTCTTGTGCAAATCAAGGCTGCAGATGTGCTTACCATAGTTGCATCTCTAGATATACGACTTCCTTCTTTTTTCCCTTTGGTACCAGTGCATAAAATAACATCATAAATCTGGAAGCACAGTTTGATGTTATACTATACTGATGTATAAGATATACTGCAACAGATTAACAGTTTTGGTTATAAATATGCAGTGCATGCACATCTTCCCTGAAACAGCTGAAGCATAGTGAGCATCAAGTTCTGCACACACCAAGCATATTGTGAGTCGATTTTTTTCCTTTTACAGAGAAACCTCCTTGAAGATTTCCAGAAATGTATTGTATTTTATCAGGATTTTTGACGGATGGGAGTCAATTCACATTTACTTAGGCTGAACAAATTCTTATAGGCCTCAATCAGCTAAAGCAAAGCCTTATCTGATTTAATTAGAACACTAAGCTACTTTTGAAGGAAAATACCTAAAGTAGAAAACAGACATAAATGAAGGGCAAAATAACATCAGTTGCAGCATGGACATTGCACAGCTGTTTCCTGCTGTACAAAGGCTTCCAGTAAAAGAAGTATACTGACCAAAACAGAGGTATTGAGCTCACACAAGATAGGTAAATTCATCCCCATGCCAGTATAGGTTTCTTTAAAACTCTATTAACAGAAGTGCTTTCCAGTAGAATCATGCCTAACTGGGATCCCTGTAGGCTATTTTCAGTATTGGCCGATATTTTTGGTCTGCAAATGTTAAGATAATACTTATTTTCATATAAAACCCTGCAGGTTTAAATAAAAATGCATTTCATCCTTAGAACCAGCTTTTTCAGACTATTACCTAGGAAAACTCAAGCATGTCACATTAAAATATAGACCAATAGTCCAAAGAGATAAAACTAAGAAAATCTGGGAACCTGGGGGAAACAGAAAACCCCAAACATGCTCTCAAACATTGAGCCAATTACCATATCCAGGATTCCACTGCTGTTACCTTCATACTCAGCTTGATTCCCTCAAAGCAAAGTCAAAATACTTAGAACCATAGAATCACAGAATCATTTAGATTGAGAAAGACATCAATCATCAAAGTCCAACCTTTGACTGAACATCACCTCAACTAGATCACTGCACCAAGTGTCACATCCAGTCACTTCTTGAACACTTCCAAGGATGGTAGCCATTCCATCACTTCCCTGGGTAGCCCATTCCAATTCTTGACAGCCTTTTCAATGAATAAATTCTTCCTGATGTTCAGACTCCCCTGGCACAGCTTGATCTTGTTTCTTCTTGTAGTATTGCTGGTTGCCTGGCAGAAGAGACCAACCCCCCGCTGGCTACTTTCAGGTAGCTGAAGAGAAGAGCCATAAGGTCTCTCCTGACTCTTCTAAGGCTAAATATGCCCAGCTTCCTAAGCTGTTTCTTGTAGGACCTGTGCTCCAGACCCTTCATCAGCTCCACTGCCCTTCTCTGGCATTCTCCAGCACCTCAATGTCTTCCTTGTAGTGATGGGCCCAGAACTGGACAGATGATTCAAGGTGTGGCCTCACCAGTGCACCAAACAGAGAGTCAATAACTTCCCTGGTCCAGCTGGCCACACAATTTCTGATANCAGGTAGCTGAAGAGAAGAGTCGTAAGGTTCTCTCCTGACTCTTCTAAGGCTAAATATGCCCAGCTTCCTAAGCTGTTTCTTGTAGGACCTGTGCTCCAGACCCTTCATCAGCTCCACTGCCCTTCTCTGGCATTCTCCAGCACCTCAATGTCTTCCTTGTAGTGATGGGCCCAGAACTGGACAGATGATTCAAGGTGTGGCCTCACCAGTGCAGCAAACAGAGAGTCAATAACTTCCCTGGTCCAGCTGGCCACACAATTTCTGATACAAGCCAGTATGCTTGCACACTGGCTCATGGTGACCAACACCCTCAGCTGGCCACACAATTTCTGATACAAGCCAGTATGCTTGCACACTGGCTCATGGTGACCAACACCCTCAGCTGGCCACACAATTTCTGATACAAGCCAGTATGCCAGGGCACACACTGGCTCATGTTCAGCATGTTCAACACCCCCAGGTCCTTTTTCTCTGGGCTGCCTTCCAGCCACTCTTCCCCCCTGCCTGTAGTTGTTGTGACCCAAGTACAGGAGCCAGCAATTCACCTTACTGTATCTCATACAATTAGCCTTGACCCATCTTCAGTCCAGCCTGTTCAGGTCCCTGTGCAGAGCCTTACTGCTCTGCAGCAGATCAGTACTGCCAACCCAACTTAGCGTCACCTGTGAACTTACTGAGGGTGCAGTCAATCCCCTCAGCCAGATCATCAGCAAAGATATTAAAATAGGAATGGCCCTAATAGTGAGCCCTGTGGAACATCACCAGGGACTGGCTGCCAGATGGATGCAGCACTTAGCTACTTACCTTTGGACACCAGATATAAACTGCCACAGTCTGCAAAGTGTCAGAGGGAGAAGGGTTAAAGTATCAGAATGAGGGTGGGAAGGGGGAGAGAAGGAAGCCCAGCATTTTATTCCCATCACCATTGGAGATGACACCATTTATTTCCATGGAACATGTAATAAAATGTAGATATGGAAGGAGAAAAAAAAAAACCTTTTTCTATCCAAGCTAGTTTTAAAAGAATAAACATACTTGTAACATACACTTAGTAAGAAATTACCAGTAAAACTTCATGATATGCATAGGAAGCACACTGATGACTAACGCTTAGATAAGTGCAGGTACCATACTCTGCATAAGTTATAACATGGGGTATGTATTTCACAGCTTAATCATCTCTGGATCTTATAAATTAAGTGTTGCTCAGCATGCACAGTAAAACTATACCAAAGGGTTTCCTGGAGTTCTAAACATTATTTCAAAATAATTCAATAAGAAAGCATCTAATGGGAGCAAGGGGTAAATGGGATAGCAGCCTTAACAATATTAACAGGTTTGTAGGAACAGCCACGTCCACCCAAAAGCATAATCAAGTAATGTGCTAGCTATGTTATAATCATCAACACAGAAAGTCTCTCTGCATGCTAAGCCTTTGTACTTTCGATACAAACCTCTGCACCAGATGTAAAATCTGGCTCCCCTTTTCTGGACTGCACACTTGTGTATGATTTGTTTTCTGTCCATGTGCAATCCAGCAGATTCACAAGGAGAAATTTAAACTGTGTGCATCATGAACTGTATTCACTCCTGCAATGTTAGCTTTTTTGTGACTTGCATTTCTCATAAAAAAAATGTTTGTAAGGCTTTGCCTGAAGCGCATTTGAAAATAGACATTCAGATGTTAGTTAGCAAGGGCAGATGAAGTGTGATCAAGACATTTGTCTTTATGACAGTATTTTGCCAATCTAAACCTGAACAATGCCACTCCACCATCTTTCTTGTTACTGTTTGGTATTAAAAATAAAGCCTCCATGGTCCACTTCACACCACTTAACTGTCAGGAGTATGAATTACTGTAGCAGGTGGGCTAGAGTGGTTTTAAAAGCAATGTAATACAATCAACTGTACAATATCAGATTTCAAGGAACGCAAAAGACATCTAGAGCAGAGGCTGATCCTTCAGCAATCCTAATATTGGCATTAAAGTGTTCAAGATCCCACAGGGACCATTCTATCTTTTGACCTCAGGCTTTAATTGAAACTTTAAACAAAATATATTACCTATTTAATACAGCTAAGCTGGACTCTCTCCTTTGTAATGCAAGTTACCATGCCAAGCAAATTAATCTGTGTAACCTTAGCATGTACTTTTTAATTTACATCAAAGCAATATGGTATACAGAAAATAAATATCAAGCCAACCTTATACAGCTTGTTGAATAATTATTTTGATTCTAGTTTTAAAGTTCCAATTCTTAGCTCTTTTGGGTTCTCCTAAGAAAAAAACAATAAAAAGGTTTTATTTCTTGATACAATGCCAGAGAAACATATGGTTTCCTTAGCTGAGTTGTTGCACACCTGGCAAAATAAATCACAGCAACAGGAGACCAAAATCTTCCCTGCAACTTTTTCACATGCACAAACTTAGAACATCTGATGCTGGTATTACAGCCTTGTATTTTGTACCATGAAAAAAATGCAAAGTCAAATGGATGCATGCTTCTTGAGTCCCAATACTTCTTTTTCCCATTAAGACCCAAGTTACACAGAGTGTTTTAAAGGATGAGAGTCTGTCATGCAGACTGACACACCAGAGGAATGAGTCACTGTGCCTGTTCAGAGCAAAAGGCCAATAGAAGCAAGCACAGAAAAAGAAGTGTAACGTAAACAGGGAAAACAGGTGGTGTAAAGGCTTAGCACTGCTGGAGTGTTAATGCTACTGCACTCAGAGTGCTGGAGTGCAAACCTGATTCAGTTTAAACAGTTCATCTCCTGTTTATTCTCTTTCAAGTAGGTCATGTACATCATCCAGGAGGAAAAAACTTTCCAAAAAATCTTCAACTGATGAATGGTTATTAAAAATTAGAGAAGCACTGTTTCCTTACATGACATGCCAATATGTAGCAATATGTGTGCCACTCAACCAAGGAAAGAGATTGCCAGAGACTGGGAATATAGTCATCACAACAACAACCATAGCAGATAATCCTCAAATGGTTCTTGGATTTCACAATAAGCTGTGAAGACTTTTTCCATGTTTAAGGAGATGCGGAAGACTACTTCCTTCTGCTACTTCCCAAGCAGATGGGAGCACTCCCCACTTTTTCCCCCTTCCTCCCCAGCAATGAGCATACAAAGAGTGAGGACAGCTCAGTCAGGTTTATGCAGTTGCAAGCGCATGAGACAGGACTGGCCTATTTCAGTTCCTCTAGTCTCCCTTTTAAAGTTAAGAAGTGGGCAGACAAGTTCATGTAACACTGTTTATCAAAGAAAGTGTTATAGCAAACGTGTTTATAATTTTGTCATGAACATCAAAACAGAAATAAACACCTCAGGCAGCCTTCTGATACTCAGTGACACCATACGAGCTGCAAAGCGGATGCACTCCTGATAATGGATGTGCTTGCCTTGTTCTCCTGTCACACACAAAGCAAAGAGAAGACTAAAAAGGTGTTTAGGATTTATCTCACCCAACTCAAACTACTAAATCTAAGTAAGTCATCTCAGCACCTTTTGGAGGAGAAGTGTGCTTTCAGGGATTATGTGTATAATCATAAATAGATGTCTAAATCAGAAGGGCTTCATTATTCCCCAGAGATATGGTTTTCTTTCCACACTGTATAGATGTACAGATGCATAGCTGCCTAGCTCTGTCTTATCATCTCAGGTAGGACAGACAAAATGCAGCCACACAGGCTCATGTAGAGACATCCAGGACAGCTTTGAACAAATCAGTCTGAGTCCTGTTAATACAGCTGCACTGCATTCTCTTCAAGTCACTATCCAACTTTAGGTAGCCTCTTGGATTGCCTGTGGCATAACCTACAAGCAACACTTCAGCAACCAGTGTGAAGCAAGCTTTCTCTTTCTTGCAAAAGCTGCCATCATAACAGCAACCAAAATACAAATATAAGCTTTGTTAATGGTAAGTTGAAATTCTCAGAGCTCCACAACAAGCTAAGGTACACTCAGCTGACCATGTGTTGTTACACCACCAGGACATCTATGAAGTGCTGGCAGCAGTTTAAAGGAAGCAGAAACCAGATTATGGGCTAAGGAGAGAAGGGAGGAAGTATAGCAGGAGCCAAGCCTGGGCAAAGGACTAAGCTAGTCTTTGTGTCTTTTGAGTTAAAAAATGCAAACCCCAGGAACAGAGTGAACTTGGACATCACAGACTGTGCTTACAAAGGAAATTGAGAAAGGCCTCCTGAACCTAAAAAAGCAACCAAAAAAAAGGGAAAAATCTGAAAAAACTCATAGGTCATAGTGGTTTTAAAGGTAGCATCTATTCATTGGAAAAGAAAAAGAGTAGTGCAAGCCTGCTTTGCAACAGGACAAGCATTACATGCTAGAAACAGCACTGGTTTATGTTTTCCAATTTTGTATTCTGAGGAACACTTTTATCAGAATTATGAAAAATGTATTTACACTAAAGAGGGCAGTCAAACTTCAGAGAATCTGCTGAAGCAGTGCAGTATTTCTGTAGTCACTATAGGATACCAATAGTAAGCAGAGGTTTAATTCACACAGTGGTGACTGTGGATACCATCACCAAAATGATCAGCAAATCCTGACAAATAAAGCTGATAGAACAATAATTTTACTAAGACTGACAATGAACAAAAGTATATGTAATAATCAATTTGTGCAATTTATGGATTTTAGCCATTAGAATCAATCTGGTAAAGCTTAGTGTTCAGGGAGAAGCAACTCTCCGTTGAACTGTATGAACTGCTAAGAAAGTGCTAAGACTGACATTAGATACTTTGTTGCTGTGGCAAAAGAACTACTTAATCTAGCATTTACATTTATATTTTTCAAACATACAGCATCAGCTACAACTACAATTTTACTTTTTCTTGTGCCCTAGTACTTGTAAGGTACTAATAAAAGATGCCTTTCCTGAAGTCAACAACTGTGTAAAAGCAATTGGTATCCACCAATAGATTCCCTTGTATATGAAGCATTGGCAGAGGGGAACCACATGAAATCCCATATGCTTCCTGCTGATCCTCATTGTTTCCACAGATATCTTTAATTGTTCCACTTTGAACTACTTTAAAGGGTTTTACATCCTTTTCTATCCCAAACAAGAGAGTACTGGGCCAAACACTGAGGTTGCTTAGCAGAAACACATGAGCTTTGAGAGAGAATTCCACTTACAAGCATCCCTGGAACAATAAGAACCAGCCCTCTTGTTTTCAGATCTGAGTACTATAAGTAATAATTCTTATTATCTTCTTTCTTTTATCTGTTTAATGTATTCCATATAAAAATGCAATGAAGAATATGAGGAACTGAAGTTAAACAAAAAACACATCACAGATAAACTGATGGGTTTTTGCAGTAGTCAAAAAACTCCTAAAATCTTGATGGACAGATAAGTTGGTCCTGGAAGAAAAATACAAAGAATTGTCTCATTGTAGATGTATAAACTAAAGTACATCAGCTGGAAATACGGTTTTGACACAACCTAAAAAAAAAAAGTACAACTATCTCTGTGGGTCTGTTTGAACACCTTGTTGGTTGACAAGCCATTTCAACATCTAACACCCAAATACATGTGGGCACATGGGGCCTCCAATGTAGTGGATGAGAAATTCTGGAGAGAAAGAAAAACACTAATCCATGCATTCTAAATGTAAAACTGCTACACTGACACTCTCAAAGGCATCCAGTGTCTAATAGTCTCATCATTTATTGTACCTTATCGAGCATTGCATTTGCTGGCATTTAAGCTCTGAACCTAGTTTTACTTGTACTGAAGGCAATTATTTTTGGGTTTTATTAGCCCATTAATTTGAGCACCAGTTGCCTGGATAACGTCTTTTGTTTCACCCTGACTCCTCAAATATCACTCTGAACCACAACAATGCACTTACCCATCATGTTATATAGGCTCTGTGGTGCAAACTGCCTCGGCATTTTCTGTATTGCTTCTTTGTAAACCGTAAGGGCCTCCTGAAAAGAGACACACAGGTGGGAAAACACTAATTTAAAAAGCATCCTTTCACATATAAAGTAAAACCCAACTACCAAATGAAAGGTGCAGGGATAGAGAAAACACATTGGCATCAAAAATGTCACAGGAAGTACAATTTTTCTCCTTTTAAAAAGTTTTTTTTTTACTTGAGTTTCACCAAATTCATGAGGCTTATAGACAAAAGATCAAGTTAGTTCCAATATTGCAACTTCTTTTCCAGGCAAAAGTAACAAGGACATTTTTTTATACCTCTTAATGACTAATGAGTATATAAACGTAAAATTCTATAGGCTGTCAAAGAATATGTATTATTGAACTTCAGACAAAGAACATTCTGACGATTAACTACACTAAGCAACCTAAAAATAAAGAAATCACTATCTACTGCCAAATAATAACAAAGCACAATCCTCACAACTGAAGCCTGTTCCACAGAAAGGATGAGATGCACTATAAAGTCAAGAAAGCCAAAACAGGAATCCCTTTGCAAATATGCTGTGCCTTGAATTATCAGATCACACAATTAGTCATTCACCACTTTGGACCCTTGCTGGTCAGTCTGTTAGCTCTGCATCAAACAGTGACAGCTTATAAAGGCTGCAATGACCACCAGGAAGAAATCTGAAGTTTTATGTTCTTATGTTCTTAAAAGTATGTTGCAGGTATTGAACTCCAACTCTACACAGTATCGGCTGTGCAGATAACATGCTGCTGTTCTCTGTATATATGCATTAGCTGTCTGTGTTTTAACCAATTAGTAACTCCATCTCACAAAACTGGATGCAGCAGACAGATGACAGGGAATCTGTCCAGCTTGTGCATGCCTGATCTTAAACAGCTGACATAACTGTCATGGTCAGGAACAATTACACGGATCAAAATCACTCACAACTCCTGTTCTGAAGTATGCCTGACAATGCAAAGAGAGAATGAATTTCTTTCAAATACTGCTAAAGGTCAAACCTCAAGTGAATGTCCAGTTCCAGTTAAGTTCATCAGGGAAAATGGAGAGTAATCACAATAGTCACAGCTGCATGTTTAAATGAGATGGGATGGCTTGAGTGCTGTTTATTGTTACATTAAAAATATCCAACCCACTTTAGCACTTAGGTCAAGTTATCTGAAAATAACACACAGTGGAATGTTTTCAATCACCAAAGTTTTTAATTATTTCAACTGGGTCTTATTTTTGGAGGCTTAAATACAAGCATAATTGCATTTTTCCAGCTAAAGATGGACTTACTGTGTTTTGAATTATAATGCCTCTACACTTTAGGTTGACTGGCCTTTAATCTGATTTTATCCTTGCATACCCATATGGGTACAAAGCCAAAACCAACCAGCTAACACGTATCAGATGTGACCACTGCTAATGTTGACTCTGATATGAGAACATCACACTGTTAATTAATAGCATTACACCAGTGGCTATAGAGAACGAATATTCGCTGTAGAGAACGTTAATCTTGATGTGGTGAAATTTTATCAGTTCATGTATGTGATATATTTTGAAAGCCTGGGTGGAAGCAGTATGTATTATTTGTACATGAAGGTTTTATGAATATATTACATACAAATCTGGAGTCTTACCTCATAGTGTCCTTGTTCATGAAAAAGTTTTCCTAAGTTATAAAGACAGCTGGTAACAGAGCTTTTATGAGCATGAGGATCTTTCAGATTTTCATCAGGGATCTCTGAACACTTCACAAAAGTCCTTCTGGCTTCCTCTGTCTTCCCTTGGTTCATCAAGATGATACCAGTATTTAAATAGGCAGCTGTGAAGAGGGAAAAATATTATCTTTTAATGCAGTTCTATTATGCTATCTACCATTTCAATTCTAAGCAGTATCTGGTAGAGATCCCATTGTTATCTAATTTGGTTTTTGAATAATGTAGAGCACTCATTAGTGTGAGTGTGAACATGTAACATGTGAACATATAAAAGGCAGAAGTTCAGGGGCAAGGAAAGAAGAAGGTGACTATAAAGACTGAGGGAAGGAATCACTGGTTAGGCAGCGTGTTCCATTTCGTTTCTCTTTTTAGGACTTTATAAAGCATTAAAAAATTACAAAATTATTACAAAAATTACAAAACTATACATATACATAATAAACATATATACATACAGAGAAAATTAATACTGAGGACACAAAAGTCTCAGCCATCTAAAATAGCACCAGTTAATTTTGGAACCTATTACTGGCAACACTCAAATGATTATTCTCCATTTTCCCCACGCAATAAAGATTAAATGAAAGAACTTCAAAAGTATTCGTATTATTCACTCACATAAATATTGGGGACTGGCCGTAAGAAACAGAGAACAAGAGCCTGAAAATTTGGGCAGTAGTATCTGTGGCTCAACACCCCAGATCAGATGCATTTTTAGTTCTAGTGGTGCTGCTAAGTGTTAATTCATTATCTGCTTCTTACTTGTACCACATTACACTTTTACTAATAAACTGCTTTCAAGAGCACGATTTCACCTTTTTCTTTCTGACTTTAAAGGCTTCTGAAAAAAAGGAAGTGTTAATAAAGAGTAGGAAAATTTTCTATGAAAACTATAGTCAATATTATACAAGCTTGTATAGTTAAAATACTTACAAGCTAGTGTGGGTCTGCTACCAATTGCCAGTTTATAGTAATGCAATGCCTCTGAAAACCTGCTGTTTTCCTGAAGTAGTAATCCTCTGCATAAGGGAAAAAAAAAAGAGAAAAAAAAAGGAAAAGAAAACAGAGAGTGAGGTTTGAGGGTTTGAGGTTACTACAAAGAATAACTTGAAAACAAATACTGAAAACAAAAGTTGGGTAACAAAGAAAAATATGCTTACTGGTATTTCAGAGATACAAGCACTCACTAACAGTTCAGTGTGAAAATTACTCCATGTATGAAGATGAATTCATAGACATCAGGTCCATCCATATGGCTTTAACAAAGCAGATGTTAAACAGAATAGTTTTGTCTTTCTTGGAAACCAGGAGATTCATTTATTCAGTTGAGAAAATGTTAGCCTGCAAGACTTTTTAATGTGGATAGAATATGATGGAGGTATTTGTAAATCATTAATGATTAGCTTGGCATCTTGTCTTGACCTGAAATAAGCAGCTGCTTTTCAAATGCATAATAAAGTTAAGCACCCAGACCTTCATGTGTTATGTTAAGGACTCCCCTTGTTGAGCAATTTCACTAGATTATTCACTGTAAAGCTAAGCATCTGCAACAGTTCTGTTTTTTCCAGTATTCCTTATACTCTGAACAACTTTACTAACTGAAGAGGTATTAAAAATTATACTGAATACTTCCAGTTTTATAATAGATGGGCTTTAATTTAGCTTTTAAGACAAACACCCTTGTGAATTACGATTTATATCAGCCACCCACAAATTTCTGAGAAGTGGTCTGGACATCATTGATATGAATGTACACTGTATGCTTAAATGGAGGCCCACAGCATTACAGGTTTCTGAAGTTTCAGAAGACTGAAAATGAGCATATACACATATATTAAAACCAGAATGACTTAAAAATCCTTAAAAATTAGTCATTTCAGAATGGAGACTCAGACCTCAGTATCCAGAGGTAAACAGCCCTTGTCATGTAACTCAAAATATCCAGGAAAACACAGCTCTTCCTCTAAGGTGGAAGTGGTACCACATTTATTTGTAATTTCCCTAACCAACAGCAATTTTCTTTTCTTCTTCTATGCTTTTATCTGCTGATAGCTTTTTGAACTGCAAAGAGCTTGGAATTCTTTTATCTCCAGTCGCAAATCAGAGATTTTATTACCATCTAACATCTCAGGAAGACTTTTTGAATTAAACCAGTAAACTTCAAGGGATGAAAAGAGAAGGGCAATTAGGTAAAGTAGCCATGATCTGTGTTGTTTGCTTCTTGTCACTGGGTTAGGATTTAACAGAATTGAGGAACATATCCTCTTTCTCTTCTACACTATCCTAACAGCATCACTCGACCTCAGTTTAAAACTGTTTCCCAATAAACTTCAGGTTAGGTAGTAAATACTTTTAACATTAACAGAACATACATTTAGTAGGTATTTGCAGTAAAGTAAGCAATGAGGGAATACATTCAGGATATTTTTTGGCATGGCACCAAGGTTTGTAACTACTGTCAAGTATCTTGCAAATGGCAAGAGGTATGATCATCAGGATAGAAATAACATTTTCTAAATTTTCTAGAAGCTGAATTTTGTTTACTCTAAAAAATTTTATACACTGTCCTTACTTCAAGGAAGATTAATTATAGTACTGGGATCCTGTTTGCTGTTGATAGCAGGAGAATCAACAGAAAAAAATGAGGTGCACTTAAAGCACCTCATAAGAAGCATTTAAACTGCTTCTTAATTTTTTAAAAAGCAAAAACATTCTCACACACAATTTTGAAACAATTTATCTAAGAAATTCCATTCTTATTCTAGTTCTGGAATAAATAATGTAACATATTGAGAGAAGTAATACAGTAATTGGTCAACTTCACCAAAGCAAATTACTTTGGTGTGTACAACATTTGTGGTCTTGTGATTAAAAGAACTTTTATTTGCAATTATTACAAATTAATCTTTTGCATTCACTACATGCTCTAATACTGACACTTTTATTACTTTAGACTTTGAGGTGTGTTTTTTCTTAACTTCTCTTCCAAAAGACGTTTTTCTTTTAAAAGCTGTTCCATTAACTGTCAGTCTGCCAGTGTTTGTCTCTCTCTCATATATAACCCAAGCAGCTCAGATGAAGGACTGAGTGCTGAATTCCACCTAATAATGAGTGTTTTATTTGTATTTGTTATGAGTTTGGGAGAAGAAAGAGAAGAAGAATATCCAAGGCATGAAACCACCTCTTGTCCTTGTGAAATTGGTCCTGATTGATTACTAGTTTTCACTGTAGCTTCTGGCAGTACAAGCATTACTAGATTTATGAGTGTCCAGCTCTAGTTTGAGATTAAACAAAATCAGGAAAAAACTGACTTCTCTAGGTGCAGTGGAAGAACATCCCTCAGCTGGAGTTCATACCTTGCAGGCACTGCAGTTCCAGTATCTCAGGCCCTGCAGTGTCCAGGGCACTTGGCTGTGTAAGGAAGGGTCCACTACAGCCAGGTGCAGATCTGTTCTTGATATGCCTTTACTTCTTTGCTTACACTGCTAAGTAACTGCTCTGTGGAGATTTTGGCAAAGGGGAGAAGGAGCAGAAAGACCAAAACGGCACCAATACAGTGAGAAGCATTGGACATAGGCCAGAGGTGGAGCAGAGCAACTGACACATGTTGAGTACGTACCTAACTTCTGTGGTTACAAAGGAAAAAAGCCTTCCTTTTTCCTTACTCAAGGATGAACAAAGGAAAGAACATCCTTGAAATAAGCATGCTTGATACAAGAGCAAGTTCAAGCGATAAACTTGGATGAAGACCTTAAAGTCTTTCTGGCACTTTTAACTTTTCTAAAGTTACTAAAAATTCCAAACTAACTAAATAAAAAAGCCTGACCACCAAAATGCCCCCACAAAAAACCAAAACGCAGGAACAGTTGCTTCAGGTTGATACTTCCAAAACTTATCCTCTCCAGCTCATCCTCCCAGTTGTAAGGCAGACAAATAAAAATGCTAAATGAGATGTGCAACTTCTGTGCAAAGACAGTTTATTAACATAACTGGAAAAATGTGGCTTCTATAGTTTAGTAAGACAAGTATCGTGAGAGAATAAATGAACACGAGGAAGATGTTCTTCCCTGTGGAGGTGACCACACACTGAAACAGTCTGTCCAGAGAGGTTGGAGAGTCTCCCTCACTGGAGTTAGTCAGAAATCATACAGACACCACCCTGTGCCATGTGCTCTGGGATGACCCTGTTTGAGCAGGGAGGTTGGGCCAGACGACCCACTGTGGTCCCTTCCAATATTACACATTCTTTGATTCTGTGAAACACATGAAGATAAAAGCTTTCGGAAAAGAAAAAGTTATTTAAACCATAGGAGACACAGTGGACAGTTATAAACTGTCCATGAATTAATTTGAGATTAATTAGGAGATGAGTTCTAACTATCGTAAGTAACAAGATTCTGGAGCCTTACAACAGGATTTTCTTTTCCCCCTGCATTACTTCTAGCTACTTTTACATGGAGTGTTAATAATTTATGAAATGGAGGACATGTGCTGACTGCTTGCAGGAGTAGCAGACTTCTCCAAGTGACTTAGGAAGTGGCTCAGAATCCTGTTTTTTAAACGGCAAAAAAATAAAAAGAAAAAATAATGAGAAGTTCTGACTATCTGGAAATGCTGCACATCATTTCTGTAGATAGAACTGCTCATTTAGTTCATGCAGGAAAACACTTCCACCCAGATGAGATGTTTGCAACCTTCCTGAGTTCTTTAAGCTGCCAACTTTAACCTATCTTGCCTCACCAACAATGAAAAGTCTTCCTGTTTTCCTCCCCTGCTTTGGTTTTGACCGAAAGCCACTAAATACTAATGGCATAAAAATGTTTTCAGAGACTAGAAGGCAGTCACAGAATATAAATAAGCAGTATATGGTCTATGGTCTTTCTCAAGTTTCATCACAATTTCTTGCTGTTGGTAGTCCTATTCCAGCCAGCTGGTCTGCTCACAAAGCAAACTCCTCAGTGACTAAAACTGGCATACATTGGCCAAGTACAATACACAGAAACTGCAACTGTCAAAGTCAACGTATGTCAGTGAAATAGTTATAATATTTTCAACCTAGGTACACCATTGAAACAGTTCAATCAATTTTGTTTACTGGTTTATAACAACTAATACAGGGCCTGTTAGCTATTACTTTGCCATGACTGTGGTTCTTCCACGCCTCAAGCCACATTTATCCCATTGATTTCAGATGTGATTATCTACAAAGGACTGTATCTACCTAAATGTTGTACTGGCAAACAAAAAAAGAAATGGAAGAAAATCCTCTTTTATTTCCCACATAGATGTGTCTCCAGTCACACAGCAAGAGTGGATGTGCTTGGCCTAAGGCAACTCTTTCGCTGTCTTTTGCAAGACTAGTGGGTAGAAAGGCAAGTATGGATGCTCCCACAAAACTTTTTTAATCAATAACAACCCAAACATACAGAGAATAACCATTTCCTTTGCAGGACTCACTAAGTAATCTATCACTCCAACAGTAAAAAAAAACAAAAATCAAAACTAAACAATCACCCCCAAAACAATCTCTAATCATTCAGACAGCACAGTAAAACTGTTATGCTCTCCCACATCTGGGGAAGAGCTTCCCAAATGCAAGCAAATTGGTCAGCAAATATAGTCCCATTTTTTTCTTTCTGTTACTGGTACAGTTTGGATGGGAATACTGCCCTTTCAGGACCATATCAACTTGCACAATTCCTATTTCCTTGACAGAGGGAGGGCTGCTATGAGGAATAGCACTGCTTCTGTCTTTCTCACTCCCCTGGACAACTGGCAGTGCTGTGCTGTGTCTGCAGTCCTCAAACCAGATGCCTGCTCCCTCTTATGGGCCCCAGCAGTCAATATAGAGAGCTGAACAGAACTTCCTACAAGAGGGGTCTTTCTCGAAACTAAATGGCAGATGCAAACTATTATTTTCCTAAGTTTACAAAATGGTGGACGTTTATGTAAGGACTATAAGTGCCCAGAATTTCAAATATTGAGACATGTATTGAATAGCTAGGTCACTGCATGCCTTTCACCTCTCAATGTGACTTTGAAAACTATCTGTACTACATATAGGCCCTGCAAAGTGTCCCAGAGCAGAGTTTTGCACTGCAGGAAACCACGAGTCACCTAAGTGACCTTTGGGTGCTACCTCAAGAGCCAGTCTGACAACACAGCAAGATTTCATCAAGACATCTTTGGTTACAGCAAGACACAAATTTTAGCTGCCATCTTTGACAGAGGAAGAACTAGCTAGCCAAGCAGAGATTAATTTCAAACAGGTTTGCAACAAGTTTGCATTCACAGCTGAGAAAAACAATAATCAAGTACTTAGATACCAGATGACACATCCTCTTTGTTTTTTAACTCAACATCCTGGATGATAAAAACTTCTGGGCTATCAAGGAAGAGGAACCACAACCTTGACCTGTTTGCTACTAGGTGGTTGCTGCAGGAACTTTGTCTGGAGAAGGTTCAACCACAGTTCAATTTAGCACAGGTTTGTAGGTCAGCCTGCTTTTAGAGTTTTTTGTCACTGACAAGGAGCTTTTTATGCCAACATCCTTAAAAGGCAGGGAACACATTTTCCAACATATAAGCCTAACAACAACAGCCAAGGAAGAATTTTGCTTACATTGATTTTTACCTAAGGATGCAGACTTAAACTCTGCTTGTAAAACACTGCAATCCTAGACTTTCTAGGATAGGTAGTCGCAATAGCGGCCAAAATTTCTAACAGAAACATTAAAAAAATTCCATATATACTGACAAAATACCCTAAGTTTTCCAATGTAAAGTTTATGGAAATTCATAATCCAACTTTATTCAAAGAAATTAAATTATTTGAATAATGAACTTTGAATAATGAACACAGTCCTATATCAGTACAGGCAAAATGAGATACTTCATGAGAGAAGAAAAGGGGATGGCTGATGGCTAGAAAATCATCCTGTATACTCCAAAATTACAACATTTCAAGCAATTAGTACAATTTTAAGGGAATATTCAATATCTATGTCAGATTGAGATAATGAGAAACTCAATGTAACAGATTACTAACATGGATGATAAAAGAATACTCTAAGCATAGCCAGGCCTAAACACAAGTGAAATAATATATGCAAAACTGCCTTTTAACTAATAAGCAATTTTACTTTAGAGACTAATGATAAGCAATTTGAAACAATACAAAAAATGCCACAAGCTTTAGGTAATAATCATTAATGTAACAAAGACAGAAAAGGCAAAGCAAACTAGTTTGTTTTTAATCTACTGAACATTGCCTTGTTTGAAAGAATAAACTATCATTTCTCTACAGCTCTGTCCTTGGTACTTCACAATATTCAAATATATGGTTTTCTCAGTTAAAAAAAGCAGACAAAGATAGGTCATTTTATGCTGATTTACCCTGTGAAATTTAGTTTTAATCAGTGGAGCTACAAAGCTTTGAGAACACAAATATAACATGTTCATAATCAGGCAAACCTTCAAATGAAGATTTATGTGGTTATGTATTAATGCATTTTAATTTTTTTTTTAAATGGCAAAAGCAGCTGTAAGGTATAAGTCAAAAAACAAAAATACAGCACTGAAATCAGCCGTTGATCTAATCTGCTAAATTCTTTGGATGTTAATGTATTAGTAGTCAACTTCTAAATTAACCACACATTTCAATTTATTGAAAAAGAAGGAAAGAGATCAAGCACTTCTGTTTATGTAGTTTCTCGCTTTGCTTGTTATCCATTAAAATTGTGAGTTAAACCTCAATAATTTGTTCTTGAGCAGCAAGCACTTGGATTTGTTATTGCTAAGAGTGAACACTGAGCTGCACATGCCGATTAATTTGCATCAAATACTGAGGCATAGGTGCTTAGAAACAATAATGTACATGTGAAACACATACAGTCCTTCTGAATAACTGTAAAGATACTTTTTTTCCTCGAGTTCTATGGAGTGGTTGTTTTCGTTTCAAAGGCACATACTGAAAACCAGAAACAGTAAAACTGACTGGTCTCTTGTAAGCACATACAAGACACATTTTCCATTACAGAGGATTTTTGTAAAAGGCTCCTACAGAACTACATGCCAAGGATGGGTTTAATTTGTAAAGGAGTTCTTGAGGATTTGTGCTTAAAAGAATTGATTCATTTGTGTAGTATCAAAGGACACTTCATTTATCATCTATTTTTCATGTTGGACACTGAAGCATCCAACACTGAAAAAGCTTACAAAAAGAAAAAAATATGCAAGCTTTTTCAACTACTGTTGAATTACCAAAGGTTTTGTAAAGCTTGTTTAAAAACCAAGGGATTCTATTTTATTCAATGTAGTAGTAGGAAGGCTAAGAATTAAACTTTAATTCTTATGCCTCATATATTCCAACTAGCATTTTAGTTAAAATCCTCCCACACAAATTCAGTAGAATTTCAAAAACTTTTTTGTTCAACAGATATGGAGGTTTATAGACATATATTTTGTGTATCAATGGAAAACTGAAAGACTAGCAGCTTATTCTGAGAACAGCAAAAAGACTAAAATCTGATTTCTTTTACACCCCTGTCTTTATCATCCAACCCTCTTTCCTCTTCTTACTCCAGTATTAACTTCAGCTTCCTCTACAACACAGTAAGAGACAAAAGTAGGGTACAGGCATACAAAAATTTAACAGTTATAATTTTCACCTTCAAAATGACAGCATATAGGAAATATACAAATATCAATCTTGTCACTTTTTATTTCGTACAATCTTCTGCTGGGTTCAGAATTATTTTTTAAATGTGAGCAGAAGATTCCTCTTAAAAATACATTTTTCTTAATCATCACTGCCTAACAGAGAGGGAAATTCTGTGCATACATGTATTTGTCCAACTAAATGATTAGTAAAAATACACATATTATGGAATATGCATTTCATTTTGGAACACAAATTCTATCATTAAATTGTTTTGAGTTTCATTAATTCAATTAATTTGCTTAACTGAAAGACAAATTAAATGAAATGGTCAACTTCTTCCTTTTTAAACAAGGAAAAAATTAGTAAAAAAATACTATTATGGTAAAGTTAATTTTCACATATTATAAGCAGTCATTTTAAACTGGACTTACAGGCAGAACATTATTTTTTGATTGATTAATTGATTTGAAGAGGCGTACTATTTGAATGCAGTTTTTTGACATTTTATCTTACAGCCACACTCTTCTGCTGCATGCAGGATATTACATTCAAATGGCTACCTATGGAATGGCAGTCTCCTGGATTCTCCTGTGTCCTCCAAACACATCACGAGACAAGAGCACATGGCTGGTAGAGGTGACCAGCTTGTGGTGCAGCAGAGCCCCGCTCCAAGGGCTTGTGCTGGCTGGGTCACAGCAGCAGGGGGAGGAAGGGCCAGGGCTGGCAGGACAAGCAGCACTGAGCAGGCTGCAGGGGCAATGCCCAGCTGGGACAGCCAGGGAATCAGCCACTCCCTGATGGGGAAGGGCACCGTCCCATCCCACACAGCACCATCCCACCTCAGGATGAAGCTTGGCACAATGCTCGCTTCTGTCTTCATGATTTGGTACATTAATGAGATGGGCAATCTTTTCCCCTGACAAATAATTATTTTGATGCTCATGTTATTTATCCTCTTACTCACCAACAGGGTTCAAGTAATTAAACTTTATTTAACCTATGCTGCTCTGAAGTCAGTCACAGGAGAAAAGTAATTTGCTGTTTTAACATTCCAGATCTCTGGAGCTAATGGAAGGGTATTGGCCTATGTTCACGAGTGCTTACACCCACTCTGCCCACCAAATGTTACTCAGACTTTAAAAAGAAGTCTAAATAACACCTCACAATTTAATTGAGTCTCAGATGGAGGGCTCCAGCTCACAACTCATCTGTTGGTACTTTGTTTAGTGTAGGGGGTTTTTTTTGTTCTTTTGAAGCAAACAGATTTTTAAGTTTACCTCATCCATACCGATTACGTGAATATACAATAATGATGACCAAGAAAAAATCCTGTCCACCCCATAGTTTAAGGAGCACAGCTAATGAGATGACTACTACAAAGCAACAAATAACATTGTCTCCATTTCCAGCAAGTAAATCAGTAGCTCTATTCACAACAGGTTTCAAAGACAATTCAACCCCAGGAAAGCCACACATACTTACAAATTATAAAGCATATCAGCCATGTTGCTGCGGTAGTACAAGGCATTTCTATAGGCGCTTTCAGCTTCAGAAATCTTGCTCTGGCTCTTGAGAACATTTCCAAGGTTACCCCATGCTGTCAAAAGGAGAAAACAGTATTCAGAAAGAGCTACAATCCAATTACACATGACAGAGTATGCAAGTATCAGGAAGTTTCTCAGGGAGACAAACCCCACAAAGAAACTATTTTTATGGAACAGGGAGGGAAGGTTGGTTATTTTTTTCCCCCAGCCCTCTGGTTCTCTGCATCTTACTGTGAGACTCACATTTCATAGAGGTGATTTACATGCACTCTGCATACATATAGCTTTTGGGTGGGAAAAGGAAGTTTTTTACAAAAATATGTCTCTAGAAATTACTGTAACAAAGGGAAAGGACCATTTTATTTCATAACACCTATAAATAAAAATCTCCAGAGTTAATTGTGGAACTGAGGCATCTTTCTAGTTCTAACTTTTTTTTAAAGCCTATTGACTCTAAACAGCAAGAAAATTTTCCAGAGTAGACACAGTCCTCACTGAAGAATTAAAATCTGACATATGACACAGGAATTGAAAGAACGGTTAGGTAAGTAACTAGGATTAAAAATATGCCATATGGACATACACATACTACACAAATCACTAAAATGCATTTTTTTTCTACTAGAAAAACATTTGGTCCCTTTCCATACAATTTATTATGTTTCACAGTGTGCTTTTATAGCCCATCTATAAAGGAATTTAGGTAAAAAATTATTTAAAGCTCCACATGTGTTCCCTTTGCAGTTTTGTTGAATAGCAGAAAAGCTACTTTAAAAAGGAGTCTGAACTAACATTTTATGAAAACACAACCTCTGCTACTCAGAATTTAAGAAACTAATTTAACTGGCATTACAATTACAGTGTGTGTAAACAGACACAACCCCCCCACACACATTATGCTTATAAATGCAAAGTTGTTTCATAAAAAATTCTAAATTCACACCTTTTTAAATGAAAGAACACAAAGGAAAGATGATGTGTGTCCTTTCCACCAAACACAATATATGTCAGACTATTCCTCCCTCCAGATGCACTTAAACATTAGCCTAAGTAGCAACTAACTTCAGTTGAGCATTTTTCTTTTTTCAAGAATTTGCATCAGTTCTGACTAATGCAAAATTTCATGGTAGTTTTAATATAACAGGTTGATAATTGAGATAGGCATTTTTTTCCCTCAAAAATTGTATCACTTTCAAGCCACTGTGGTTTGTTGCAGAATCATCCGACCACAAGGATGCAAACAGCAGCAAACACAGAATTTCCTCTGAGCAGAATAAACTAGTCATTGCTGGGAAAAAATTATTAAATCCACTTAGAACTCATAAAAATCATGCTATTCAAATGAAAACAACATATTCTGTAAATCAAAGAAAGAAAATGTATGTAATATTTCCATAAGAAACTATTGCTTCAGTGAGTCAATTCATTTTAGCTTAGTATTTAATGAGAAATAATTTATCAATATTTGTTTATCAATAAATCAAAAAAGTCACAAAATGTTCCATCATTTTGAAATATAGCTGCTAAAACTATTCTCAGGTTCACTCAACTTTTACACTTGGCTAGCATATGTGCAGAATTCTGAAATTTCCCCATTACTGCTACTCTTCCCTTTTTACACAGAGAAAACACTGGAAGTACCAATGAAAGTGAGTAGCCAGTCTGTAGACATTAACCCTTAGAAGAAAAACACAGACTTATATATGATTTTTTACATTAATTTGTGAAAACATAACCTTATTTTGCTTCTGCAGCAAATGAGCATCCAGTCTCCCATAACTGCATGTTCCATATAACAGAAGAGCAGTCAGATGGGTTAAAAGCACATATTTTGATTTCTTGATTCAAAAGTTTGCATTAAATTAAAAAAAAACAATATCACAAATCATTAACACAGATAATCCAAAGTATTAAATTCTGATTCCTACCTGGCACCCCCATAAAATCCATGAAAAATTTGGTAATAATCAAATCTATTTGGAAACTGCCATTCTAATAATATATGTGTTGTCCAAACACTTCTGCTGAAAAATGAAGAGGAAAAAATCCCACTAGAATTACCTATTAAATCACTCAAATACATCCTGGTAAACATTTAAAAATAACATAGCAAAGAAAAGGAAAATGCTGCTTTTCCTTGTATGTTATGAAAACATACTTGAAAACTAATGAAACAAAATGCAAGACTTAAAAACATTTGATATATGTAACATTCACTATTCACATGAAATTAGTGATGTTTGGTAATACTGTTCTCACTGTATGCTATCAGACTTACACAAATTAATGCAAAAATTGATGAATGCATTAAGGAGCGTGAAGTAGATTATTATTTGAGTAAAATAAACTACTTGAACAAAGACTGAAGTATTTAGGGAACAGCTCAGTAATTAGTAATCAACTTGTCAGCAGTTCTAAACTAGAACCTTTAGTTCACAGAAAAATGCACATCAAGCCAAGAAAACTTCTATGGAGGTTTACAGATATTTGTTTATTGTTTATTATTCTTTAGCTTGTGAAATTAGAAACAGAAGTGCCACTCTTTAAAATCCTTCCACATTTCTTCTGACTTGTCTCTGAAAGAGAAAATTCATGACATCTAGAATCTCTGTTTTTTCCTTCAGTAGTGTTTAAGGAGGAAGCCATGCTGGTCCAGAAAGAAAAGCCTTCACTTTTTTCTTCAAGGGGGAAACAGTTTCACCAACAGAGGAATGATAGTCTTCCCCAAGAAAACCTCTGAAATCTCAACTGCACATTGACAAAAACATAATGAGAAGAGCTCAACAGCTAAAATAATTTTGCTACAATACCGAGCCACTAACACTCACAAAGACAGCCAGAAGATCAACTAGATCATGTTTATTAGGTGGTTTGATAACCGAAAAAATTATCTAAATGCTACAGGTTGCTACTTTCAAAGTGGGATAGTTTTTGCCTGATTTCTGTACTATGGTTTGCATAATGTATTTTTATTTCTCCTGTTATTTCAAAGCAGTAATTTTTTTTCAAAATATGCAATAAATTCATGTACATAATTTGCAATAATTTTCCTCTAAAAATTTCACCTGTTAATATAACATTTTGATCAAGTTACCTCCTTTTGCTAACTCAACCACAAAATTGCCCAGTTTCTTGTTTTCCAAAGGGATAAGGGTTTCTACATAACCATAAATTATGTATTTAATCTATTTTGCACATTGATTTTTTCTTTATATTAGTGGATCTGTGGTAATTTTGGGACAGACTGAGCTAGAGATCTATCACCTCTTAACTTTTACATATTCTTCTACTTACTAAGGCTGTTATTAAGATCATTTGTTCAACAGTTCATTTGATGATCAATTGCAGGGCTTTTGTAATGACAGCAGGTGAAAGAAAAACAGAATTGCAAACTATGCACTGTTTTGAAAGCTATCCAGCAACATGTCAGCATGGGTACTAACCAACTCACATCTGGCAGGCAGTGCTTCAGTTCTGTTTCTCAGTTCTGAAACCCTGATGCAATGAATGTGAATGCATGTTCATCACTGTTCTACTGCTGGTACACTCCCTTCACCCTCTATGTTACAGAAAATTAACTTTGCCTCCTCAAAGGATAGCAGAGTGACTCTGGCAGCTCAAGGAATCTGAGAGACGAGACTGAGCAGCTGCTGGTGTTCTTTGGCTTCACCATTACCTACCACCCTACATCCAGTCAAGTTCTGCCACAGCCTCCCTCATATAATGATTTTTGTGAAGAGTATGGTATCAATAAGACAACTAAACCAATCCAAGTTAGGGAAAACAATGAGAAAAGGATGACCACAGTACGTTTAACATCTAATCTACTCACTGTTCTGTTCACAGCAGAGCCCAATCACACCTTTGCACAGCTTTGCTGGCTAAGTATGCATTGCAAGCGTGTGAACACCGTAAGACATTACTGCCATGAAGTGCCCATTCCATGAAACTTCACAATGGTCAGGAACAGAGCCGTGAACAGTGCTGACTGGAAACTCTCATTATGTGAGAAGCTGTATTTTACAGAGGCAATGGATATAAATCATGCAAGGAAATGAAAGGAGGACAAAGGAGCAGAAAAATACAAGTGAAATAAGAGGACATACCTGGGCACCCCAGTCATCTCAGGATGAACCCTGAGGAACTCTTAAAAGCCTCATAGTGACTCAGGTAAAGAGGTAACCATGTACTAAATTTGTCAAATTATGTAACCTTTTTAAGAGTAGGCTTCTAAAAAAATTATCTATGATACATTCAAAATTATCTCTTATGTCCCAAGTGATGAACTGCAAGCCAGCCTCTTGCAGCAATTTTGGAAAAAAAGGGAATGTCAGCCCTGGTCCTCCAAGCTAAGAGTAGATAGTGGGCCTTTCCAGAAAAGGGGAACACTGAGGACAGTGTCCTGGAAACATCCCAGGGGAGCCATGGCAAGAAAAAAAATCAGCATTTGGCTTTGCCAAACCAAGACAATCTTCAGATGTGCTCAAATGACATACATCAGACTTGGAAAATGCAAATTAGTTCATATCCAGGTAGCAGCTTTTCGTAACACTTCAAGTTGTCTGGTTTTGTTTGTTTTGCTTTAAATCACTTAGAAAGTCAAGACAAGAGCCTGTGAAGCTTTGCCAGCTGATGCATATCCCCACTGGTATGGAAATAAAGGTGTCAGAAAGGAAGGTAGGTCATAAAATTACCTCCTTCATTTATCAGTGAAACTAATTAAAGACACTACAACTATTAAGTAGCACTTTTAATGGTCCATATTCAAAATAACTTCTGTATTTTAAGACCTCATAAAAAATTTCAGTGGTCTAAAGCATCTAAGGAAAGAGAAGCAAATGGCATTAAGAATTCAGTCATTCTATTTCATGAACTTTTCTGCAATTTAAAACAACACTGTACCCAAGCCTCTTGTACATACTGTAATTGCATCAGCCATCATTTACTTTTTGGATGCATGAAGATTGGCAACAATGACAGATAAGTAATAAACCCCCCATTCTATATTTCATCCAATTCCAAAGGAGGAGTACTTGAAATCTTAAAATACTCATATTTATTTCTCTACAATGGGATTTTATCCTACCACAAATGGTATAAAAAGGCATATATGTAGATTACTGCACCGTCCATATTAAAGGTTAGTTTCTCTACCTGATATATGTGAGTGGACCTGAATACATACCGATACAAAATCCACTACAGGTAGGAAAATGATGACATGTAATTCACAGCAAAAATTTTAATTGAAGAGGATTTTTTCCAAGTTATTTTGGAAAAAAAGGGAAAATAATGAAAAAAATTGGATGATTATCTAATGTACTTAAAAAAACATGCTTGGCTTGAGAACTGATCCACATAATCTCATTTTTCTATAAATAAAAGTATCTCTTTTCCTCTGAAAAAAACCTCAGGCTAATTCTGCAGAACATGCAAATACAGACCAAAGGTCACTCTTTAATCAAACTGAAAAACAAAATCTATCATCTTCTGGCAAAAAAAACCCCAACTTATGCCATTTTGCTTGATATGCTGCAAAAATTCATCTTGCCACAGCTGATTCCTCCTTGACTGGGCCTGTTTTTTGGATTTTTTTTTCCCACACTGTAGTTTTTAGCCCAGATGAGCTTCTTGAATGATTTTGCAGAGCACCTCAGGGAAGACAGGGGAAGACGTAATAGTCTGATTGGCCCATGTCTCAATGTCTCACGTTTGTTCCTTTAAAAGAGCCTAACTATTACTTAATAATAGTTTCTTTTCTATCCCCCTACACTTTAAGATTCACAGATTAGAGATACTGTTGTACTACACTCCAAGGGGAAAAAAAAAAAGAATCCTTGTTTCCAGACCTCTACAGCTCTCTGTATAAAGGAAGAATGCCAGGCTTTTTCGTATCCTGCTGAAGAAGAAGCACATCCCATACTTGACCCTCTAACTTGGGTTTCAGAGGAAATTACAGCACTTCTAAAGAACTGGAAGAGAGAACACTCTTACAGCAGAATAAATTCAGAGTTTGAACTGAACTGTAAACCACTTTCCTTCAGCTCTCCACCATATTTGGCATAATTAGACTGGTTTTTTGAGGGTGGGCTGCCTGTGGCATGCTCAAATGCCCTAAATAACTACGGCTGTTTCCCAAACAACTTACAAATGACCATTCTTTCTGCACTGTTCAATCATCCAGAGCAGCACTACCATCCATTTCGAGAGCCCCAACTTCTCAAGGGAGTAGGCTTTTTATTTAACTTTCAAACAATGTTATGTGGTTCATTTGAGCTAACTCTTCTAAAGTTGTGTCCTAATTCTGGCCAGGACAGAGTTAATTTTTTCATAGGAGCCAGGCAAGCTGGTGCCTGCAGTCCCAGCTACACTGGCAGGCATGGCCAGACCCAAAGGTTATTCTTCCATCACTTGCCAGATTTCTCTCATTCCAGTCAGGGGAGAAAGGGGACATTTGGGAGAGTCTGGGTGGGGACACTGATTTGGGTAGTAGTATTCCTAAACCACAACAAGCTTTTAAGAATGGTGGATATAAAAAGCATTTCAAATTTATTTTAAGAACTTTGAAGAATCCTGCAAAACATTCATCCTTCAAATTCTGATGTTTTTGTTACGAACAGAGACACCAAATTTATCATGGTATATCCTGCATAATTCATATATAACAAGCTTATATGGCCATATAACATTACATATTATAAATGACACTTTTACTGTCAAATTCTAACCTATGATTTTGCTACCTAAGTAAGATCATTGCATCTGCCATAAAGTAGCTGTTACAAAGGCTCTTACTGGTGGCTGGAAATATTTTACACCACTGAAAGATGATACACCTTAAAGTAATTTCTTTAAAAAGAAGCTAAAGCTGAAAATTATTACAGAAGTCAAGGAAGATATCCATGCCACATTAAGTAAAAAAAGACTAAGTATCAGAAAGTTCTGGCAAAGATATTGGGAAAATGGATGATGACTTGTTATTATGTTTCTCTGACAATTTCTAAAAACATTAACTAAAAAGAATGTCAAGAATCACCATAATGAGTATATATACTGACATATATTTATCAATTGGTTTAGGAGGGATATTATACTGCCATAAATACAAAGACATTTTAAAACAACTATGAATCATCAACATTTTTTTTAAAAAATCTAATATGTTATGGTAATAGGTAATATGAGTTCCATTCCAGAGAGAAAAATTGAGATTAAAGCTGTCTGTTCCAAAAAGAGAGTTCATTAGTAAAATTCAAACTAACTCATGAATACCTAACTCCAGATGGTATGCTCATATCACTGGTATTTCTTAACAGTGACAATATGCAAAACTTTTAAGTATACTTATCAGCAGGTTTTATATATTTAAAATCTGATGTTTTATATGGCAATCTGTGCACTGAAGTCACTTTCTCTCTCAAGTCTTTTTTTCCCCAAACCCACATTTTCTATTCAGTGCAATGTTATATTAATCACACCGTTAATTATATTATTATTGACATTAAATGAGCCAAAGGAAAAAGAAATAACTACTGTACAGAGCAGTATTTCGGGCTGTTGGGCCAAAAATGAGTTGGAGTTTTACTGACAAGTTACATACAAAAAAACCTGAACATATGCACCAAAACACTGAATTGCAATCCCAAACACTCAAACTATTTTAAAATGCCCAATGTGGTATTTATTAGGACACATACTGCTATATTTAGGAGGTATAAAATAAATGTGTAGGGAACAACAAGCTGTGTGTCAGAGCAACAGCTATTGAAAGCTCTAAAGGTATTAGAGGAGATCTTGTCAGCATAATGTACGCTCTTAATAATAAGCATATTTGAAGAATGCTGCATCTCAAAATATTTCATCTCCTTTGGTTTCCAGTTATCAGTAGTGATACAAAAATAATAATAATGGAAAATAATATTGTATTCCATCTTTTTTGTTTGTGAGAAATATGGCTTCTCTACCTAGCTCAGAACAAAGTACAGTAATTGTTTTTCCTCACTGAACTGCTAGCTGAATATTCAGTTACACATCCACTTTGTGTAGCAAGTCATCTCCTGGAAGGATCCTCAAAGCCTACTTACAAATGTAATGGCACCAGGAAACTAAAATTTCATCAGTAAATATGACCAAGCAACTAACATCTCCATGGCAATCGAGCAGTTTAAGCCTCTCTATTCTCTACTTCTTTAATCAATGTCTGTACCAGGTATGCAAAATATATCATAATGATCTTTGATGTTTAGATGTGGGCTGCAAGGTATGAAAAGGCCCAGAGGAAGATTATTGTTTGAAGCTGATTTTTTTTTTACCACAGGGAAAACTAGAGTTAATGAGACATAATAAGCACAATTATTTCATGTGTCATTACAATTTTATATTAAACACAAGGTAATCATCGCCACAGAATGACCCTCAGTCTAACTAAAAATGATGACAGCTACCACCCACTTTAACTTTTTTCTTTGTTTTTACATTTTGAGAGGCTTCCTTTGCTATGAAAGAACATTCAGGTAATGAGAATGGTTTCATATCAGTTGGGCTGCTCATTAAGTTGCAGTCAGAACAGAGAAACACTTGTATCTTTCCCTCCCTACGGTCCAAACATGCATACACCCACTTCAGAATCCATAAACTAAATTAATCAGTCTTGCATATTTCTCCCTCAAGTGCTGACAAACTGCAACAAGGTACTGCTTGGACCACTTTAAAGTTATTTGAAATACTAGTCATAACCAAAACAGCAGAATAAGACCAGTAAAGACGCAGCTAAGGCATCCCAAGTCCTCAAAAGGACTCTCTCAGCAAAGGGATGGTAGCTGCCTGCCACATAGTGAGGCAGCCAGGAAAGCTGGCACACACAGGGTACTTTGGAGGCAGATTCACCACCTTATTCTCACTTGACTCTCCCACGGTTCATTTTCAGGTTTTTTTAAGAGATAATCCATGCCATATGCTTTTGAGTATTTTTTCCACATTGTCTGTGATTGACAAAAACAGCCTGGAGGAATGTAAACTTCAGAAAGGCTGTGGCTGCCTTCAGGAGTAGAGGCTTCCTCACCTGCAGGAGAACACTACTCTGTCTGCACTGCAAGGTACCCCTGAAGGGCCCAGAAGAAAGTACCAGTCAGGTGATTATCACCCATTTCTTCACTGAGGATTGAAGTTGGAGGAGCTGCTGAATATGTTTGCCTGCAAATCCCACAGCAGCAGATCACATTATAATCTTACACACACCACAACACAGAGGACCTGATAATAAACAACCACCAAATGAGACAACTCTATTTCCAAAGCAGTTCAGCCATGTTAGCACACAAATGCACCCATGCTAAAAACTTGCCTCAAAAATGCTCTTATGACTACAGCACATCAACTCAGTGTTGCACAGCATTCAGCCATCAGTGGAAATCATCCTGCTAGCCCAGAATACAGATGGATCCAGAACAAAACATTCATCTTCATGCTTTAGTGAAGCTGGTCTTCACAGATTTCTGTTTCTTTATCAGTTTCCACACTGTGAGTTTTTCAAGGGATACCTCATTGCTTTTTAGATTATGACAGAAGTAGCTCTTGTTCAGAAGAAGCTCTTTGCAGGAGATGAGAGAAAAAGCAGAACTATCAGGGAAAATGATCCTGCCACTCCACAATTTTCCAAAGTAAGAAAATACTATTAAGGAGAAACTTGCTACGAGTTGAAGAAAGCATAGAAATGAGGAGACACAGCCTCTTCTTAGTAGCCTAAAAATAAGGGAAACACTTCTCCACTCTACCATTTGACTGAGCAGCCCATTGTCCCACTCCCTGAATAGCCTATTTAGCACTAGCATTCATAACACTAGAAAAAAGAGGCAAACAAAAAAAATTGTTTTTCCTATGTCAACCTCATCTAATTACTAAAGTAGTTTGATTTGTTGCTCTCCTAATGCTTTGGCAGGATTGCAGCCAGTCTAGTCCAGTCAGGCTTCCCTGACTATATGAGAAATAGAAAATAAAATTAGCATAGTCAAAGCCAGGGATAATCTTAGAAATATTCACAATAACAAATAGAGTTGTGTGACAGGTCGCATTAGCTAGGGGTTTCTTATACCCAGCCTTGCTACAATGTGTGTGGGCTAATAAATATTCAGCAGCAGTTTAACAGGATATTTTAAGCAGATTTAGTTAAGTCAGCTCAGTCATGTCTATATCATCACACTGACATACTGTCTTTGCTTTTACACATCTGACAAGACCTTTAATCTCAGCTTATATACCAAGAAACCAGAAGATCATACACACATGAGTCTGTGCATACTGAGATGTGTATGATGAAAATAGCTCATCCTGTCTCCTGGGAGCATAATACCCAGCAGTCTAATTTCCAGACAATGCTGCAGCCAATCCTACTATTGGGCAAAAACTAGGATAGGGTTTTTTTGATCACAAAATTTGGCTCATTGCAAGCAGACAACTATTAATGTCGGGGGATCTCCACCAAGGACAAAAAATGGAATATGCATTAAGTAATCTAGTGCATATACACTTTTTTTTCCAAAGAATTCCAGTGTTTTAATACAAGTGTTATATTGTCACTGAACTTGTAAGTCTCTGAGCTTCATACAATCACTCTAGGGTGCTGGCTCACTGTTCAGTTACTTAATTTCTTGCTCCTCTGTGCTAGTTTTCAAAATAAAGTAAAACAAATGGGATGTGCTTGTTCACAATTAAAAAAGTCATGAGAAAGTATATGAAGAAGAGTTACAAAATCAGACTGACAAACAACTAAAATGCTGCTTTGCTAGGCATTTTATCTATCAAATCTACTTCTTCACTCCCTGTCAGTTCACAGTAACCACCTGCATTTGCCTCTTACTATCACAGCTTTTAGACTACGGCATGATATAACTGTCTAACCAAAATGCACAACTCTATCAGCAATGACTCCAAATCATATAACGGGTTTCTGAGCAGAGGACTGAAAAAACTCGAGTATTCAAGTGCTGTCAAATTTTTCTTCCACAGACAGGCAAAGCAGTCAACTAACCCCTTCTCACTTCTGATGAACTGTGAATAAGAAGGCTTAGTTAATGTCTACATTGCATTCACAGGTGATATTTTGACCATTCTCAGATAAACTTGCATGTGTGCCAAGAGCAGTACAGCCAGGCAGCATGGAATTTAGGATCCAAGCTGGATCTGCATACATGCTTGAAACCACAAAGCCACATTTAAACATTGTTACTGATACCTAAATTAGCAGCTTTACTGCCTGTTTGGATATGTTTACACTAGCTGTGGCCACATCTCATTTCAGCATAGATATAACCTTTGAGACATGGCTGGGCAATGTTACCAATAGCTGATATTTACACATGAACAGGAAGACATAAGTATTTGATAATAACTCTTTACAGTACTCGTAGGCAGGGGGAACTACAGTCATTTCCTAGGCTGAATTATATGACTTCTTTCCTCATTTTTATTATGTAGTATTGACGTTATTTGCATCAGATGAAATATAGGAACAGCACTTCCCTGATGCTGTCCTTGACTATTTCTTTTATTTTCTAATCACAGAAAACAGAACATTTGGTAAACTAACACAAAATTTTCATTAGCATGCTATATACCAGATTCCAAATGGAAAAACACCAGGCTGGTCTCTATAATACTAATAATGCATCTTTAATTTCAAAATACAGAACTAATACCCCTGAAAAAGAAAGTGTCCCATTACCTCAGTGTTTCCTTTTCTCCGTGTTAATGTCAAACCGGTAACACCTCACCAAAGCACATTCCTGCTTTTCCCCATTTTTTACTAACGCACATACAACTGCAACTTGAAATGGCTTTTCTTAAAGCATCCTCTTTAGATGTAGCTAGTAAAATCAGACAATTCAAAAGCAAAGACAGGAATAAGTAAGCATTCACCATAAAGAGCAAAAATTACCTTTAGCAGGGTTTACTTTTATCCCTGACCTATACAGCATCTCCTCATTCTGCCAGTCCCCATTCCTGACAACAGTCTTGAGTCCATAGAAAACAATTAATGCAGCAGTGGAACAAAAAACCAAGTTCTTCAGAAAGCGCTTTTGGGCTTTGACATAAAGGGCCCTGACACCTACTGTAACCAGCAGGCAGAAGCCCATACTAGGAACATACAGCACACGCTCTGCTATTACAAAGCCAACATAGAAAAACAGGTTTGTGGCAGGAACGAAGGGCACTATTAACAAAGAGAGAGACAGAATGACAATGTTCTCGGTTGAAGGAAGCTGCAGTTTCTGAATTTCATGCTTTTTTAGGCCATTCTCTTCTTTTGATACAAAGCTTGACTTCACCTCCAGTGTCTTGTACTCCATCTCTGGGTGGCAGCTATGCCCATTAGCATTTTGCTTGCCATTCATTACAGTTTTCCCATTGCATTCTCGCTCATTGCTGGAGCCCTTCAAGCTAAAGTAGGCAAGGAGGAGGAGTCCTGCATAGAAGGCCACAGTGTGTAGATTCCTCCAGTCGTTGACTGCTTTAAGAAGAGGCACAGCATCCATAGACCAGTCAAAGCTGAGGGTATCCGGGCACAGCAGCAGCCAGAGGTTCTTGGTTGGCAAGTAAAAGAAGGTCAGGGTACGTGTGACAAAACTGTCTGAGTCAGCTGCTGGGTTGTCAGAATTAGAAAAACTTGGGGGCTTGTTGCCCATCCAGTATAAGCGAGCACCCAGCAGTGCAGTTCCCCAGGAAGTCAATAAACCAATGCTGAAGAACAGGGCCAAATTCTTTCTCTGAAAAAAAAAAATAGCATATATCAACACTAGGTGTTAGTTGTGTAAATAATATACAAAAAAGAACCAAGAATAGAGGTTTTTTTCAGTAAAGGAAACAAACACAATAGATCTCCGTCTCAGACATTTGGATCATGCCATGTTGGAGTACATTGTTGACTACAGACTAAGCTGTACCAAGAATGCATCAGAGTTTAGCCTTCAAATATTTTAGGGCTTGTGGTGGTGCATTTTTTAGCTTTTCCATGTTCATTAGTTATTGTTAAGTTTTGTATAATGGTTTGTCCTATGTACCCCTTTTTAAAACTTACTTTGGTTTTTCCCAAAGTTTGTATCTGTCAGTAACCAGTTGCCACCCCCTGGGGCCCTGCCATTCACCCCAAGGCCTTTCCCTTTCTTCCAGTAAGTTCTGAGAGACTGGTCAAGCGATTGGCTGAGTACCAGCTCCCCTCCTTACCTCCCTATCTCAACTGGTGATAACTCTTGTCTGTCCCGTTCTGAACCATCCCCTGTATCCAACTATTGGACTTCAGTGTTTCCCACCCCTGGGCTACACCTTCCTTTAAAACACAGGGGCAAGGGACGGCACGAGGCTCTCCTGAGGGAATTTCCACCTATCTAGGCCCTTGGCTTGGCTGTTTTCCAACTATGAACAATAAAAGCTGATATGTAAAACCCTCAGTGGAGCCACTCTTTCTGCACCTCACTACAGCCATCTCTGACATTGTTTTTGGGCAAAAAGAACCCACAGATACCCCAGAAGTAGAGCAGCTACAGACGGGACCTTCTGATTTGTCACAGTGCCACGGTCAGCCGAGGCATTCAGGAACAAAGGCACGGAGGCAAGGGCTGTCAGTCCTTGCTTAAGATTTAGTTGCATAATGCTCTGAAAACTCTTATTTTAGAGGAATTTATGGACTCTTACATTAGTTCCTACACAACCTCCCAAATCCCTTCTCCGTTTCTGGCTGTGACCAAAACACCAGTTTGCCTTAGCTAGACTTTAAGTCTAAAGGATGTTCCAGTTCCATTTTCCTTAATACGAAGTCTTTCCCAATGCATTTCACTAGAGAACTGGTTAAAATTTCCAAGAAAGGAAGAGAGGAAAACAGACACAGACTCCATATTTAGGTCTCCTAGCTCCTACCTAGTAACTACAGTGATCAATTGGAGCCTTCAGATCTACCTACTACTGAAAATCCCACTCCATTTTCCATAAAACACAAAAAGCTTCTGTGTTAAGATCACTTCAGTATGAGGAAGGGCTTCTTAACATTGAGAGTGGCAGAGCACTGGAACAGGCTGCCCAGGGATGTCATGGATTCTTTTCTCTGGAGACACTCAAAACCTGGACTTGTTTCTGTACAGCCTGCTCTAGGTGAGCCTGCCTTGGCAGGGCGATTTGAACTGGACAATCTCCAGAGGTCCCTTCCAACCCCAACAATTCCGTGATCTCAGAGCCAAACAATACATTGGGGTTTTTTCTTCAAGCACACCATAATAAGCGCTCCAAAACCTTTCACATCTTCATATGCATCTAAATAACATTATGGGAAGCAGGCAGCTGACTCCCCTACCAATATTTACACTTATTTATGGAATAACTGAATATATACCCTTCTTGGGTATTGCTCTTGATTACATGGGCACCCTAAATGAAAGCTGGTTTACATTACTCTCTCTCTATGTAGAAGCTAAAATATATGTATTTGCATATTTCAATTTCTCAGATGCCTTTTGTAAGGAAATAAAAAAAAAATCTGTCTGCCAAATAGTTCCAGATATAGAATAAGTGCTTTGATAATCTTTTCCCCATTATTAGAAAGAATTATTTGTCAATCATTTTAAATTTTATTAGGTTTGTTTTTTCCACCTCACAGCATACATTCTTTGGATGATTATTCAATGTTTACTTAGTTATTCAGAAGCAGAACCTCACAGTAGAATGTTTTATGTTATTTCTACAAAACAACTCATTTTTCTCCTTTGTGGGTAGGATCAACCCTTGATATCACAAATTATAGATGATTGCATTGCTCCATTTACGGTAAATTACTAATAGTTTTCTACAGTTTACGTTTGTTCTACTAAGAAGACACACTCAAGCAACGATAATTTATAGTTTATCTTAAAATATATCAAGAAGAAATTTATACCTTTTCACATTTCTATAGAGTTCCTCCTTGTGAAGTTCAAAATATTAAATGTCAGATTCATTCATTCAGTTATGCTACATTATGGAATTTAATGGAAGCATTAGTAGGGAACAAACAAATTTATAATGGAAACATTTATTCACTTGGATTGCGAACATCTAAAAAACACTGCCACTTTTTATTCATAAAATAAAGCCTGGGTCCAGATTTAATTTGCCATATTAATATCAGTTTGATTTATTAGCTTATTACATCCCGGATAATCCACAATATTTTGGTAATATATCAATCAAAACCCTCATCTACACATCATGATAACTACATTCCCCAGAAAGCCTATTAAAAAAACTCACTTTTATTTGTAAGCTGGATAATACTTCACAACTCACTTTGCATATGGTTTCATTCATGCCTGCCGAAACTATTTAAATGCTTTTAATGTTACAAAGCTGTGTAAACTGGTTATCACTGAAACTCCTAAGTAAGCTTCTATTTGGAATAAAAAGATTATTCAGATTTCCTGTATGCCCTCACAGTAAAACCTCATGTCCCTTGTTCAACTTGTCCTTTCATTCTCATCAGATTTTTCTACATAAAATTTTTTCTGCCCACCCTTCTGGCTCAATAATTTTCAAACTCATTTCCTTCAAACATACACATAAACAACTCTCAAATGTCAAATGTGACCAATTTGCTATTCCGTACATTCTTCTTATGAATCTCTTATGAAGAGGCTGCTAAGGCAGAAAGAAGTTGGGAAGTGAAAGATGGTCTTTTCTGTTTGAGTTAGAAACAGTCTTTTCTGGAAGGCTTTATACACTTGAAAGATATTAAGATATCCCAAATACTAAGGAAATGAAACTTGATTAACAGATGAAAAGTGAGCTTTCATGGACTGATTAGACTGCTTTGTTATTTTGTTAATACTTACTTAACAACTGGAAGAAAATCTCACTTTTCTGAAGTCTTAACCATTGCACTTTTCAATTAAATGTCAAGAAAGTTCACATTACAAAATTCTCTGACAAAAGCATGTGAGAGCAGATATGCTATTCGTCATAGATAATAGTGAAACCTACTAAAAATTTTCAGCTCTTCCTCCTATGTTAACCAAATACTAACAATCAGAAGTTTGCCTGTTGTTCCTATCCCAAAAACGTTAACAATCTGTAGCTCAGAGCTAATCAATCTTCACTGCTGGAGTAACTATTTACAGCCTGTCTTTTAAGCTTTACATTTAAGGTCTATAATATTCGTATCCTCACACTTGTAGGTTTTACAAAGAACACAGATTATCCAAATACAGGTTTGTGTGTCATGCTGTAACAAAACTGGTTTTTACTACTTTTAAACATCTATCTAAGCATTCACTCATAGAGTTCAGAAATATTTGAGTAGGTTTAGCACTCCAGCATATCAGTTTATCATGCTGTAAGGCACTAATCAACTGGAGACTGAGCTATGGTAGATTCTTAAACTCAGTTAACTGACCACAGGAGTGAAGTGCAAATTTCCTGTTGCTGCCTCAGACATAAATGGTTTGCATTCTTCCCCAGATTTCACACATGGATCTTTTCAATAGCCAGTAGCTATACAACCTTTTAAAATTAACTACATGTTAAATACAGTTAGCAATAACCTGTTTAACACTGACATGCCATTGTGAATTTTCAGATTTCAGAGGAGGCTCAGTCTAGAGGTGAGAAAAATCTATCCCTAACACTTACACATCTGACACAATAATTTAAAGTAGGATGCCTTTTTCCCTTTTTTTTTTTTTTTTTTTTTAGTTTGTAGTTTTTAAATCTCACAGACAGCACTGGCCTAGGAGGGAAAGACAAACTCATTCCCCTTTTTTCCCTCTCTCAACATTCATGACTCTTGCATAGCTTTTATCCCTCTGTGCTAACATACTCACAGATAATGAGAAAGGTTTAGCACACATTTTGGCTTTACTTTCTTTAAGGCTTCAGAAGAAAATAATTCCAGCAATTTATTAAAATTGAATAACACAGCCAGTTCCCCAGTAGATTTTTGCTTGCAAAGGATTTGCTTTCAAAATGAACTCTGCTCAGACAAGCACTTTCACTAGGAACTCTTCTTCTGAGCCTCCTGACAGCCTGTGCTACTCTGATCTGATTGTGTACATTCAGTGCAGCCCAGGAGCAGAAGAGATTCTCTGTAAAGCTTGGCAGAAAGGATTTGGATTACTATACTCATGAGTCCTAATCCAGCCCATTTGCCATATGTTTTGACACCCCCATAAATCCTCCAGCCTTTCATAAGTAGCCATTTTCATCTGAGGAAAAAAAATGAGCACTGATTTAAATCAGATTTAACATGTCTCCTGCCTGCTAACAGGCAAGTACCATCACCGCAATTTTAGTCTCTGTGACTGTAGAAACCTTTTTCATCACCCTACCAAAATCCATCTGCATGACCCACCCACATTGCATATTTCCCTTGCATTAAATCCTAATTCCTCACTTCATTACATTGCCCTTAAATAAGGCACTGCAAGCACATTTCTTAATTGGGCAGCCACTGCCAAAACTCAGTCATCACCTAAGTGGTATCCAAACCATTTTCAAAAGACACTGCTCTTTTAACCTCACATTGTCCATTTCACAAGCAGCATTAAATACAGAATGTGATTGAGACAGTCCAGATATCAAAATCATCACACACAAAATATTATTCTTAGTACTCAGGAAATACAGAGATGAAAGAAGATGTGTCATCAGGCATTACTCACAGGAATTTTTTTTCCAAATTAGAGTTCCTTAAATATATGTTGGCTTGAAAACTGGGATTTCCATAATTAGTAAAATGCTGCCAGATCACTAGACTGACAGCATCTTCTTCCCACAGTAGGTAGAGGTTCCTGGATAACAGATCAGCCAAGTTGAAGCCAAACTACAACACAAAACATAACCCCACCAGGAATGAAGCTATTTGCTACAACCCCTGCTGGGTCACAGTACTGAGACAGAAGTGGCCTTTAACACTGCCTGATCACCTGCCCAGTTTGTTCCTGCTTGCATGACTCACTAAATGAGGTTTACTCATTTTCACTGGTGATGCAAGCACCAACCTGAAGGTGTGCTTTTCCTCCAAGTTGGAACTCTGTCAACAGCTTGTACAATATTGGGACCAACTATGCATATTTAATGACATTTACTTTTAGTGTTATGACCCCACAATTCTTCTCCAACATGGAAGTCAGTACATTCACAAAACAGCTAAAGATTATCTGTACATACTTTTATTGTAATTAGCCTGTCGCACAAGTAAAACAGTCCTTATTACAATTGACTTGCCTTACACTAATTTGAGTTATAAATACCAGCATTTAAAATTGCCCAAGTCTTACTCTAAAATCCTTCATTCTTTAATATGAATTTTTAATTACCAAAACATAACAAGAAAAAAAAACAACAACAAAAAACGAAAACAAAACAATAAAACCACAAAGACTCCAATCTCTCCAATGTAAAACAGTTACAAGGACTACAGTGGAAAAGACAGACTGCATTAAGATCAGAAACTGCATGAATGACTGGAGATAGTACAAGAGTGGAAGGACTTGATACAGATAGGAGAACAGAACAACAAAGTCTTAGAGAAGCAGATAAAAGATGGCAAAGAGAAGTCATGCAAAACACAAGTAGGATGCCAGCTAAGCCCTGCAAGGCTGACAAAGCAAAATAATACCACACTTGCTCAAAAGTGGGAGTTGAGGAACAGCCACTTGAAAAGGACACCGGACACTGAAGACCACTAAAGAAGACCCCAAAGAAACATAAAAAGACTTTGACAAGGGCTGTGACTATGTAAATAAAGTAATACCTATATATCAAGCAAGTGGGGATAGCTAATGATATGTAATTAGTGTGTATTATAAGAATTCTGTTTACCCAGAACAGTACTAGATTAGTGGAAGGATCCTCCAAATGCCCAGCGCTGCAATAAAGAATACCTGCTTTGTAATACTCAAATCTGCATTAGAAAGTTTATATTTGGCCAATTTCAGTATGAAAATAACGTAGCTTGATAAATCTGTTTCCATGATCAGTGCAAGGAAAGGCTTTCTCTAAGTCCACATAGCTAAAGGCTGTGTGGCAATGGTAATGCTGTGGATATCTACCCAGAGTTACTCCATCCATCTGCAGCAGCAAGAACTTTACACATAAGATCAGAAATCTACTGGGACCCAAAGACATTCCTGGACTGCCAGACTGCCCAGGCATGCTGTCCAGCACTACTGTTACTACTGCACAGGTTGGCAAGGTGGCCATCATACCTGCATTTCATTTAACAAGTATTGTCTCCTCCAGAGGTTTTGCAGTGAAGGAAGCACTTTCCATGCTAGACAAAACACTGAGAGCTCACTGAACACAAGTACGTTGTAAGGCACAACTGGAATTCAAAATTATTTTGAAATAACAGAAAAATGTTCAGAAAAATAAACTTATATAAAAGGCAGGGGCAACAATGTTTCCTTAAAGGTACACAAGGTATGAGAAGCGGACCAAGTAATTGGCTCATCTTCAGAGAAGCACCAGGGAACATCACAGATCACAAGCAACTCTTTCAAACCACTGCTAGAAAGGTAAACTCTGTACTGAGGCCACAAATGAAAGTATGCCCACCAAGATACCTGAAGTAATCCTTCTACTCTTCTCAATACTAATAAATCCTAAAAGGACCTGGTTCCTACACAGATCTTTCAGAAATAAAAGAATGAACTGGACAGAGCAATATGAGAGAGTAATTTGTTTGAGTTCAAAGGGAACCAATGGAAGATTCCAGCTGTGTAAAATGGAACCAGTTTGTTTCTGCCACTGTCACATGAACTACAAGGAAGCAGGTCAGTCTCACAGATGAGTGGCACAGCTGAGGTGGGGAGCACAGTTCAGCACTACACCTGAGCAAATGGATCAGGAAGCCTGCAGAGCCCCAAGGAGAGAGGAAGCCTTGCCCCAGTCTCGCTGGGAACACAAAGGCTGTATCTGCTGTACAGCTGGCCCATCCTCTTGAGTAACAAACAGACATGAAAATGAGTACCAACAGCTAAGGCTCACGATATAATTTATATCTCCTTCATCACATTAAGTAAATCTGACCTGACAATGCAATTTACTAAAGCTCTGCTTATTTTAATGGATAGATATGCAGTTTTTCTTCTTAACAGTTTCTTCTCCTCTTCTACACAATGTACTGCCGTGTTTAAGAAAATAGAAACAAAGTATAAAATGGCTCCTAAGAGCACAGACTGAAATTATACCAACCTAACACAAAAATTGTAATGGCACATTTCACATTTCCTACATTAATAAGAGGGCAATAAAGGAAAATTCAAGCCTATGAGGTGGTTTAATATGCAATGGGAGAAAAACACACAGTTATAATGCAGATAGACACATATTGACCAATGGATTTTATGAGTAAAAATGTCATTAAATCCCAGACAAGCCTCTGGCAATGACTAAGCAACTTCACCAACCCAGTAGAACATCATCAATAACCAGTTCCTGCACATGGGATAAATAGCAAGTTGGCTCTAGGTTTGACAGAACAACCTCTCCGGGTGTAACAGAAGTCTGTCAGCTGGAAGCCCATCAAGCTACAGCAGGCAGTTGCTACAGTGGAAAACAGGATTCTGGAGTGGATCATGAAAAAACAGCCAGTACCTTATGTGTGGGTTTTTTTCATTTTTCTCTTTGCCTACTGAAAAAAAATCAAGGTGTTTATTTTAGTCCTACTTTTAAAATGTGTCAAAAGAAGAAGTAAAAAAGTAGTCTTGAAATTATATTCCTAACAAAGAAAATACATTACAATTTGGAATATTTAATTGTATTTCTTCTAGTAAAGCTTCAAAACCTACAACATTTCAAAAAGAAACACAAGTAGCATTGAAAGTGAGTGCAAAATAGAACCTGCTTATGAACTCAGAAGCCATAATATTAAAAATTTGTTTAAGATCAAGCAGATGCTTATTTCCTTAAAAAATATTTAAAGCAGGTTTTTCTGCAGTGTTTTTATTTTTAGGTATAGCAGTTTAACAAGATAAGGAAAAGACTGTTAAGTGACTCAGAACCTATCTGTGGGACAAACTGAATACAGGCTAGTTGTAACTAAAAAGTTATTTTAAAAACTCACCTTCTTCTACACCCACAGAATATATTTATTTATGAGAAGGCATCATAGGATGGCCAAAAGACACTCCCAAGTAGATAAATATTATGTTTGAAGACAGTACCCTTTAGGGGTAGGAACGAATTTCACAGTATCAGCTACTTACTGGGCATTTATTTCACATGCAGTGCTTATCATAAACAGCACTGAGGGACATCTCCTGCAGTCTGGATGCAATCTCCACTTAATTACTCACTTTTCTATGCTCTACTAGGATCACAGTCCAAAAAATGGGAAACATGAAGAACTGGAGAAGCTAAAGGCAACACAGCAATGACTAACAGTCTTGGAAAGCCTTACCCAAAGTGGCTTACACTGAGAACAACACACCTTCAAGATCAGAAGTCCCACCAACAGCAGATGAAGGTAATTCATAAAGAATGCTGACAAACAGTAGGTCACCACCACTGACAAACAGCTTTGGTCCCAGGTGTACTGACAAGAACTTCTCTCAAACTCCTAGTCAAAACAAGCAGTCTGAAGCACATCTACATGCCTCCCTTCTCATCTAACCAAGTCTTGCCTCCGCACAGATAACCAAGTAGCTATGAAGTATCAGCAATTAAATTCTGGATATATGTACTTGACAGTTTGAAGAGTAACACACTGGAGTAAAAAAACAAAAACAAAACACCAAAACAAAAACAAACAAAAAACTCAACCAACCAAAAAACCACCAAAACCAAACAAGCAAACAAACAACACCTCATAAAATAAATTAAATATACAACCTTTGTAAGACCTGACCAGTAAGTACTGCAATCTTGAGAAGCAAGACTGGGAAATCTACCATTTTAATAAGAACTTAATTTGTTCCCTTTTTTCATTAGATTGCAAGCTTCATTCATAGAATTGGTTATGGTCAAAGACTAATTTAAAGAAGAGAGAGCTTGGTATTTTCTATGTTAATTACTGAGAAGGCTTTTTGTATTCATTCCCTATGGAATACACTAAACAGAAATGGAAATGAAAACCTATCAGAAAATGAATAGAGAAAACAAATTAAACTTTCTGCAGCCAACATTCTTGGCTAACTACATAATTACTGTTCAATGATAGCAAAGAGTGTTGCAAAGATATCACAGGAGTAAAAATGCTCAAATATAAGAACATTTAGTCAATAATTAAAACTGCAAACACTTCAACTGAAAATTTCCTCCAAAGTATGTTTGATAAAAGTAACAGAATACACCTTGAATGAGATGTCCTCTACTTTGTTTTCCTATAAATGAAATATGAAGAAAACAATATAAAAACCATTGGTGTTAATGTCTTTCTCCTCTTATTCTAGAGATCCTTTTAAGGTGTATTTCAAACTACATTTAAGGATAGCTTTCTAAAAATACAAACTGCATTACTAGAGTCTGAATCTAAGACAGAGTAAAAGGCAAAGCATCTACTGACCTCCGTATTACAAAACCAAATCTTCAGTAATTCAAATATAGGGAGATTAAAACTGGTGAAGCAGAATATGGATGACAAAACTTACTTCATGACATGGAATGTCATTATTCTCCATTAAGCTAATGTGAAGAAATGAGGCAGTTAGTAGCAATCTCCTGTGGACCAACACAAAAATACTTCTCAACCATTAGAGGGTGAAGTACTTAAGAGGTCAGTTACTGGTACTGTAAGAGGTGTGCTGAAACCCCTTAACCAATTACATTAAACTTACTTGAAAGCCTGCACAGTTATCTTGTTTAGCTTAAAAAAGATCTTTAATACTTCCTGTGAGATAATGAACTGTGGTCAAATGAGTCCACCTGTAAAACAATCTGGCTTCTCTGAAGGAAATGAAAAATTACATATTCTTTTAGAAGAAAGGAAGATTTTTTTTTTTTCTTAAATACATTCAGTATCATTATCAAAACCTTTGTTTTAAATAAATTTCTCCTTTTTTTATAGACAAAATAGAAGAAGAAAAACAAATGCAAACAAAAATCATGTTGCCTGCATGTACTCCTCCACATTTGCACTCACAAACACACAGAGCTAGCCTTAGTAATTCCTGGTTTGTCCAAGTCCAATGCATTACAAACATGTTTTGGGCATCAAGAACATAAATGCAACAGTCTTTCCTTAGTGCAGCTCTGGTGCTAACAGCCAGCTGTTATTAAATTTATTCCAGTCTCACTAATGAGTGGAGTTTGGAAGTGCAGTATTTTTGAGCCATAAAGAGATGATTTATAATGAGAAGTCACTCAGTAGGAAAGCTAAAGTACAGCAGTGCTCTCTGCAAGTTATCATAACAGAAAGCTATTTAATGAGTGTGGGTTTCTCCAAGAATTCAAAAAAGGCAAGATTTGGAATAGGATGTGTTACATTATGCAGACACCCACGTCACTGAACATTGCTGCTACATAAAAACCACCAAAAGAAAAATCCTCAAAGTTGGTCCTATCTTGAGTTTTTGGCTTGTTTTTTAATAAGTTCTTTCAAACATAAAACACGTATTTGTAGAGATTAGCAGATAAACACAATTCAGTATATAAAAATGTAGTAAAGTTCAATGAACCAAACTAGGTGGCCTAAAGTCAGGCTCCATAGAGCAAACAAGAAAAAAAATCGTCTTGAAACAAGACATTGTTTGGCAAAGACACAATGAAAGAGCGCAGAAGCACCCTTCCTCAGCAAGCTCAGGAGAGGCTTGAGTTAGGTGCAGTCACCCTCTCAGTACAGCACTCTTCCCTGCACTGAGGGTGCTGATGACTCAAACTCAGTTACACACAAACCTGAAGCCTGCCCTTAATCCACCTCCAGGTCAAAGCTACATCCAGTCTCCAATAATTATTTAAAAGTAAATACCTTTCCAGTGAACTATATGCCACAATCTTTATGCGTGTGATGGGGACATAAGGGCTTTGCATGCTAGAAATCATCCACTTTGGCTTTTGATTAAATTATTCAGTTTGCTAAGGAAGGACACCAGCAAGAAGGTGGGAAGAAGACAGCGGAGCACAGTATGCCAGAATTCTTAAAACCAAATGTAGGCATAACTGATTTAGGTTGCATTTTCCTAATGAGTAAATTTAGACTGTGGCTTCTTGACAATAGAAGAATTTAAACAGTGATGATGCCTTGGGACCTTTTTTGTTTATTTTTTCCTATTGTTTCCAGAGTGATCCATTCCTTGTGCAGAGTGACATTGGGTCAGCCCCATGGACTGGAATAGTGTATAAAAGTGGGAAGACAAAGGAAGTGGTTAATTTTGTTAAGCCATGACTGCTACCAAAGATGCCTACCAAAACGTGACTTCCAAGAATATCACTAGGACAACTGCAATCTTCCATGCGTGGTAAAAAACCACACACCCACCCCTGCTTCTTCAGCAAACTGAGACTTGTAATAGAAATACTTATTGAGAACAATTGTAACTGTTACTTGAAGAAGTAACATTTCATTTTTCTAATGCTTGAAAAATAAACAAGTCCCACTGAACAGAAGATACACAGTCTACATTAAAACGAGAAGTCCTTGCGCTATCATGCACAAAGAAGGATTACATGGCCACAAAATTCCCTCCCACCAGACAGTCTTAAATATTCATTCTACCAGATGCTTGTTTTCAGGGTCACTACACAGGTTACCTAGATGTCATGACAGTAAAGGTCCTAATTTCTGAATCTAGCTTGAATCTTCTGAATCTACTTCCTTGTCCCTTGGGAGTATGCACATCTTCAGTTTCATCACAATCCTCAGATAGTAGGATGAACTTCACTGCTGTGTTTGTCTGCACTTCAAACCATCCACAGATCCCTCATCAGCTCATCATTCTCCTGTCAAAAGCACCTTAAGTCTTCCTATGAAACCTTCTTCATCTATACCCCATAGATGGCAGTTACACTCAAATCACTCCAAAATGTGAAAATTCTTCAGAGTTTTCCTGTAATTACCATGACAAAATGTGCCTGATAACAGATCAAGATGATGCTTTTGTCACCAGCTCTGACACAGATATGCTGAATGATACTACGCAGATTGCTTAACCACCTTCTGTCTCCTTCTGCTCTAATCCTTCCATACTACCTCTCAATTCAGTCACTGCATTCCTAACAGTAATAGGAATTTGTAATTATGCTTTCTCTATGGAATTTAAGAAGATTCTGCCCCTACGTAAGTATCTATTATACAAATAAATAAGCACTACAGACAGCAGTGAACTCTTCTACTGTGTGATTGGAAATTGTCATCCAACATACTTCTGTTGCATATTTATCCAGCTTAAGTGGCAGCTGTCAGTGATTTAATTTTCAACTTTCTTTGTCCCTCACTCCTTTCTCGGTTTGCTTCTGCCAAATATTACCCTGAAATGCAATGGTGCTTTTCAAAATGATGCTGCCCACCATTTTATAACCAGTGTGCTGTAAAATCTATCATGATTGAACACTGCATCCTAGAAAGCCCATGTAAATATTCACAGACTTACAGAATAGCTCAGGTTGCAAGGAACCTTTAAAGGTAAATTCAACACTCCTGCAATGAGTAGGACCATTTTCAACTACATCAGGTTGCTCAGAGCAGCAAAAATATTCAGAAGTTGTTAATCATTCATGTTCCTCTTAACTTCGCCAATCAATGAACAAAATATATTTTTTGACATTGCTTAGAGAAAAAAATGAGAATAACCTTTAAAGACTAGGAATAATGACACATTATGGATTTACTTGGCTAGCAATATTCATTTTAGTGATGAAAAATTTGACTGAAAAGACTAACATTTTAAATTACGTACCTGCAATTTTCATTAAAATTCTTTCTTATATACAAGTACACAAAAACCATTAACCAAAATAAATTCTGGGACAGAAATTACAATTGCTAAAATTTTCAAGAGTCTCTATGAAGGGACCTTGAAGTTTGTGCAGTTATTAAAAACTGCATCTTTCACAATTCATATATCTAAACAGAAACTAAACTGTAAAGATAACCCTGTAGTAGTATTCGCAGTTCTTTGAAATAAACTCAGTATTGTTGGGTTGTTTGTCTGAGGTGATTTCCGACATTAATATTTTTAATGCTAAAATGAAGAAAACTATAAAAATTATAGAAAACATCACAATGAGGAAAATCCATTTTTAATCACCTACCAGCTTAAAAGTATCAATATTTCAAACATTTGGAAGTGAAATGCCTTAAAGCAGAGGCTCCACAGAAACCATCACTTTGTCAAGGCTAATCTCCAAGTTTCTCAGAAACCTTACTTGTCTTAATTTCATAAACAGAAGAATTAGGCTGTTGAACTTTTTTTTAGAAGACAATGTAATTTCCTTCCTTTTGCTCATTAACTTTCCAGAATTATGGAAAGCTCTCCTTTTTAAGAAGAAAAAGAAAAAAAACCCAAACAGAATGTGCACATTTCAGTCTCTAGGCATTATCTGTGATAGACTCCAGACTATACAGATACTCTCTTCCAAAGACTGCCACGAGTGCACGTGATTTTAGTCCTTTGTTTTGGAGGAGACCTGAGCTATGCCATCTCACTGAATAAGTATTTGAGCCTAATCTCATCACTCAGAGCTCACCATGCCTACAGCAGCCCTGGTGTGCTAGAGCACATGAGGAATAAAACATCCTGACAACAAAGAAGGAAAGATGCACAGTTGGACAGGCTTTACAAACACCCTGGTCATAAACTGGTTAGTGTATGCCTAAAAGGAGGCAAGGATGGTATGCAGGGATCCAGTTCAGCTGCAAGAAACAGATGAACAGGATCTTAAGACACGACTTTTGGACTTGGGTAATGCGATAGTATGGAATCAACTGTGTCCCTACCTCCTCCTTTGCCTCTTGGCCAAGGTTAACATACTTTCCACATACTACAAGTATAAACAAAGAGGAGTTTAAATCAAGAGTTATGAAGAACACCTCCTACTGCCTGCAACAGGCCTCTCTTGGACTGGAGCATTAACAGCTGGGGCTGACCTCACTTCAGTCAAACCCACAGTCAGCCCTTGAATCTTATCACAGAAATAACTGGAAGGCTAGAAAACCCACTTTATTTTAATTTTTTGTAACTTGCTTTCTGAAATCCCAGATTAAAGAGGTTTACATTCTTAAGCACTGGCCAAAACCACGATGACTACATATATCAGTTTGGTTTGGGGTTTTTTCCTGTGAAAACTGAGATTCTCACTGGGACAGACATTACAAGTGTGTAGTTTGCTGCTCACGGTCTACCGTACGTGTATGTTTTGTTAAAGGGCTGTGGCTTGTCAAAAGAGCACTGGGCTGGCTGCTTGTCTTACCAGGCAATTATGCACTGCTTCAATTGGATGTTGGGAAGGAGGAGGGAGCTTGCTCTCAGAGAGCACCACACTGGGAAGTGCTGCTGCAGTGCAGGGCTCAACAGGGAAAGCAGTGGGAAGCAATGAGCCACGAGGATGGGAAGAGGAGGCTTGAAAAAAGGAGGGAACTACATCTCAGACACAACTGGAGACTTTTCTAGAGACCTACTGGAGACCACAAAGATCCACCAAGGGAAAAATAAGAGGCTTTTCCCTTTCAAGGATGACAGTAGACAAGGATTAAACCTGCTTTCAAACACAATTATTTGAATATACACCACCCAGCAAATCTGCTCTCTCTTTCATGAGTTTCTGCTTTATTTTAATATTTATATTAGGAAAAAAAACCCCTAAAATTTTTTTAAAGATTCTTGGTGTATTCTCTTTAATGGAAATATCCAGACAGGACATGTCTCAGGGCTCTGATATGGCATTACTAGCCTAAGATCTAAAGCAAAAAATGATAAGAAAAACTGACACACAATTTGGAACTGCATGATGAACCTTCTTTCTCAAGATGCAAAGAGGTGCTTTCCTTTTACATGGAGGTTCTCCTTTATTTTAAAAATGCCACTGACCTTGACAGAAGGAAACCTCACTGAAAAAAAGACCAACTTGTCTTTATGGCAGATTTGATTTTTCAAGCAGAAAAGATCAACCAGCATACAGCATTTTGAAATTAACAGCAAATACCTTCCATTTCTCTAAGGTGACAAAAAAAAAATCAACATAGGAGAAAATTTAGCTCCACAGAGAGCAGAGATGAAAAGAATGCCAGAGAGCGGGACTGCCTTGCCTGGGATCTAAGCTAGGATACAGTCCTGGAAGGGTTTCCATCAGACCAGGACTGCATGTCAGTGGGCAGATGCTGAGTAGGCTTCTTCATGACCTCCCACTTCCTCAGCAGATTCAATTATTGCCTCTTAATCAGTTTCCTAAAGGACAGGAACTTAAGAACCAATTTTGACTATTTAAGAGTCCAATTAAAAAAAAAAAAAGGGGGGGGGGGGGGAACCCCAAAAAAAAAAAAAAACCCCACCCCCCCCCCCCCCCCAAAAAAAAAAAAAAAAAAAAAACCCTTAAACTTTCCTCTCAGTACTTCTTCCTGTCNAAAAAAAAAAAAAAAAAAAAGAAACCCAAACCAACAAAAAAACCCCCAAAACTGAAAGAGGTGTAACCAGAAAAATCTTCCATCAAATGCCTGTTTGTTTGCAAGTGGTTCAGGACATCAGAGGATTAGTTCTACAAACACAAGAGCGACAACAGTGGCAGCTTCATGAGGGGGAAAGTGAGACAGCAGAAATGTGCATTAAGATTCTTTAAGTTCCTGTGGATGAGTACAGAATGTAGGACGTCTAAGGATTTTACAAGAATAAAGTTCTTTACTGGAAAGAAGCACAGATGAGTAGAAAGTGCTTGAGCTTTGTTTTTTGAATGCCCTAATTTGTTCATTTTCACCCTGAAGCTACCTGAAAGCTGCATTTTAGGCCAATCTGTCTCTTGAACATTTCCCAGTTACTTACAAAGCCAGACAGTAGTGGACCCACAGAAGGGTAGTATCTAACCTTTTCTGATGATGCAGCTACTACTGCTAGAACATTTGCTAACTTCTTATAAGTTAAATTTTCTTTTATCCCACAATTACAATTCATGTAGAATTTGTTTTAAATGTTATTAATGATAAGCATGCTGTCCCTCCTATAGCTATAGCTTGGAAAAGGTTATTTTACAAACCAGGGAGAAAGAAAAGGTTTTCCTTTGTACTTAAAATACAGACTTCCAAATTCTGAAAAGAAATAAAAATCAAAAAATACAATGTGGCTAGCAAAAATTTCAGCATTGTTTATCTCTCTGTATCTATGACAATATACATAGTTAATAGGAAAAGGTTTGTGAAATTGAGAGCATGCTTTAAAGAAAAATACATTCAGATGAAGACTTATGGATATATAAGTATGGTTAGAAAAGGAAAAGTAGCAGCTAAGAGACACTTTATTCTTGAAATTTCATTTTACAAAGACTGTGCTCCAGACAAGTCACTTTGACACCTCAGCATAAGCATGTTTCAGTGCTATTTAGCTAATGCTTAAGTTAACTTCTATCACTCCACATGGATCTTTTGTTTTCCTGCAAATACTCCTTCTTAAAAAAAAAAGAAAAAAAAGAAAAACGGAGAACTGGCATATTGGTTTTCCTTCAGATCCATCAGTGCATTGAAGCACAAGGAATTTGTGTTGTTCTTGAAACACTTGAGCTTTGATGTATTTATGTGAGGAATGTTAAAAATGTAACCCCTAAAACCCTTTATGTTGTGACTGAGTTCTTGATCTGGACAGATCCACATGACTGAGTACTTAAAATACTGCTCTTTCAAGTATAAACATACTAGGTGTCATTATGCAACCCTTCTGTTAAAGTGTTTTGTGCCAGACATTAATGGAACAGTTGAGACAAAGAAAAAAAAAAAAAAAGAAAAATAAAAGAAGACCATTTAAACTTGTTTTAATAAATGCAAAGAGTATTGATTTCTGCAGAAAAAAAAAATTTGTTAAAGCAAGTGAATAAAGTATTTTGAAGAATGGCATGCTTTAAATCCTCTGCAACTTTTCCTCTGCCACAGAATACGTTTCCATATAAGAAAAGACATCTTCAGTCCAGAACATGTCATTGTGGCTGTGTTTACACTAACTAAAAACGTGCAAGCTCTTCCCAAATTTTAATCAAATTTCTTCAGATTAAAGTAATTTGACAGGCTGACAATTCTCTCTCCATCCCAAAACAGATGAGATGCAAAAATAGTTTCCTGACTCAGCAATGTGATTTTATACACTCTAAAAATCATAATTAAATCATAATGACCCAGTTTTAAATCCTTCTGGCTCAAAGGTGTACTTTTCAAACATCTTTTGAACTACCAGACTAGCCAGGATATATCTGCTAAGTTATGTCTCTGAAAATCTCACAAAGTAATAAATCTATAACCAAAATATGCTTGTTTTCCTCTGCACATTAACTGCATTTTGCATTGCAAACTATGAGAGCATGCGAAATGAATATGCTCAGGAAAAAAAAATCAGCAATTCCAAAACTCTGTTAGTGAAGTGAAAAACAAACAAACAAAAAACCCACCAAGAATTTGCAAAATTACGAAAGCACCAAGTGCGCAGTTGGGGATCACTTTACCAAGATTAAATGTATGAACTAGATAATTCTGCAATAAAGTAACTCTTTTAATCCTATGTTCTTTTTTTGATAATATTTAATTCATTTCCCTTCACACACCTAGTAAAACTTTTTACCAGTAGTTTACAGGTTTCTCAAAGGGCATTGCAGAACTTTTCAGGAAGGATATCCTGAAAAATAAGAAATATCAACAAACAAAACATGGGTGGCATTAAGACAAAGTACAGGAACTCGCTCCTGAGACCTGTTGTATTTCTTCCACTTGAGCAAAAGCAGGATCTAAAAGCTTGCTCCAGCAAACTGTTCCTTCCTTCCTCACCCTCCCATGTCAGTCCAAGCTCTTCCACGCATGCTCATCTTGATTCTCAGTGCAGTACAGACCCCTCTTCTCTCCTCACCCTTCCCACCAGCTGTCCCAACTCGAGCTCCCTCTAACACAGTGCTCAGTTCCCAAATGTCCCGGCAAACCCTGGCACCAGTGATATGGGAGGGTCTCCGTCTGTGGCCGCGCCACTTCAGGGATCCCTGTGGGTTCTTGTCACCCAAAGACACTGCTCGAGATGGGGATGGTGAGGCACAGACAGAGAGACTCGACTGAGGGTGGAACCTGAAGGCTTTATTGCTCCCTGGTGGGAAACAACAGGGCACAAGGTCTGCCTTGGTGGATTGTCCTCAGTGGAGTCCCACCAGCAGTCTCGTGCCACTGTCTTTTAAAGGGGGGTGGACCACAGGGGTGGGTAAAACTGGGATCCAATGGTAGAGGGACAGGGGATGGCTTGTGACAGGACAGACACCTGGTAGCACCAGTTGGGATCAAGGGGTAGGGGGAAGGCTGGCACCCAGCCAATCACTCAACAAGACCCCCTGAATTTTCCAGAAGAAAGGAAGAAGGCTTGGGGTGACTGACAGAGCCCCAGGGGTGGTAACTAATGATTGAAAAATGAAAATCTAGGGGAAAGGATCAAAGGTGAGGTATGGGGAAGGGGTACACAAAACAAACCATTTTACAGAACTTAACAATAATCAATAAACCTGTAAAAGATAAAAATGCACCACCACATCCCTCTTTAGCACCCAGCTGGGACAGTTCTTCTGTCTACAGACAGGTAAGGAGTATGGGAGGAGCAGGACAGGGCAGCAGTAAGCACGACAAGGCAGAAGCTTTGCAAGGCATGTGTTTGACAGTGAAGTAAATCTCCCTGAAAAAAAAAAAAAACCAGGTTGATAAGTGGACTAAAGATGAAGTGTTTAGCGCAGTCACATTTTTGGTAGACTATACTGGTTTAGACTGAAGGACAATTTCAGATACTGAAGGCAGAGAGAGCACACATACAGTGAATTAGCAGGGATTTGGCTGGATGAGATACTTGAATAACTACTTAAGAGCTCCTCTATTCTGCTAGGCATACAATCTCCACAACACCTAAAGAGACTATAACTTTTTTCATTGATTTGGGGGGTTTTGGTGGTTGGTTTGGGTTTTTTTACCACTGCAATTGTAAATTTATCTGGTTGAATAGAGCAACTGTTATTTAGCTGACCATGACAGTTTCCAACTGACAAAAACCATAAGCTTACACAAACTGATCTCCTTTTGTGAATTAACAACCTCCATTGTTTCATTAACATTAACTGCTTAGGGGTAAGCCTGAAAGTTTCCAGCAGAGTCTAAAGAGGGTTAAAACAGCTTTGAGAAATCCAGGCTTAGCTTTTGGGGTGGATAAACAAATGAAGAATGAAGGAAGCTACTTGGAGATATTTTTGGTTGGCTAATCGTCTTTGTATTATCCAAAGTCAAAGGTTTCCCCTTAGCCTTCACTGGTCTGTACATCCAAACTGTAAAGAGACTGAAAAAAAAGTATTACTAAATATGTCTAATTGCTGTTTTCACAGCCATAATCATGCCTTTTTAACTCTACTCCCCATAAAAAAAAGGTACTACGAGAATGTGAGCAACTGAAGAATCCAAACAGTCCAAATCCCTCACCCAACATATAACTCATCTCAAAGTTACCCCACATCACTCCGCAGCATGTAGAAAATAAAACACACGGGGAAGAACAGAAAGATAAATTTTGTACAGCTAGCCTATGCTTGATATGAAAACACTGAAAGTTACTGAACGTCCCCCAAGAGCTGTACTTTGCAAAGCAGCATCTCTCCATGACCAGCCAGTTCTCACAAGCCAATTCTGATGGGACAGTGCTGAATCCACCTTTGTACCTGGAATGAGTTGTGGACATGGTACTTGGCCACAGAGCATTGTTCATAGACACTATAATAGACAATTCATATAATACTTTACCCTGGAAACAAAGTTAAAATAGGAATATGAGCCTGGAAAATGTAACATATGTATCTGGGAATGTAAAGCTTTTCTTAGGAATTAGCTTAGCTTTTTTTTAACCTTCTCACATCCATCTTGGATCCTGCTTTGTACAGCCACATGACAACTAGAAAGATATTGTACAAAATGTTGCTATCTTCCAAAGATTTATTGTAAGACTCTACTGTCAAGGAAATACTTTCATGAATAACTTAAAGCAAAGCTAGACATTTTTTTTTTCTACATCATATAACAAGTACTTTGTACACATTAAACACGGTCTTGAGTGAGCACCTAAAGAAGATTAACAAATTTCAGAAATTATTTACAAAGTGATCATGTGACCCTACACAATTTTTCCAAAATGACTGAAAACCGTGAGTATTGTGTTAGCTCCATTGCCAACACTGACATTCTTAAGGACACTTTCTACTCTGTTGACCTATGAGATTAGACAACTTGTCCAGTGGATTAAAGTAATTGTATTAATTCCTAGATAAATATGTCTAATGGGAATTCTGCCTGGTTTGGCCATCATGGCCGAGCTGAGGCACTTCCATCAAGCTATCAATCATCTCCAGATAGGCTTTCAGGAATCATGACCCTGCTGGGAAATGCTGGGTGGTGCTTTATCAGGTGCAGCACTCATACAGAGAGCAGGAGGAGGGGAGCAGCAGGGGAGGCACTGGGCAAATTTGTGGAATCTGACCTTTTGCTTTGGGCACCTCCTTGGATTTTTGCTTTGTCCCAGGTGGCCAACAGCCATGCTATTTTATAGAAATCTTTTGTTAAGTATGTGTGAAATGTCGCAGTGCAAGCTCCTAATGGATTGCACATCTGGCATAATAGGCAAACATGGGCCATGTGAGGCCCCAGATCTGCAGACCAGCAAGGACCTGCACAGGTGGGAAACAACCACTGCCTTCAGAGAAAACCTCCATCTATGTGCCAAACTAACATAGCTGCAGCAGAGTGAGTGCTGATGAGTAACTGCAAGACCTGTTGACAGATGTATAGAGATAGAGCAGGTTTTCATAACACTACAGTGGCCAGTGCAGAAGATAAAGCATGAATGAAGAAACTTACCACTGAATAGCACAAATATTTCCTCAAAAAAAAAATGTAAATCACATTTCTCTAAAGACGAAGGTATTTCCAGTCTTCACGCTGCTATCTTTGTGGTTATTGTAATTTGACAAAACTGACTGGAGTCTGATACAGTTAACCTACATAAAAGAAAGGGGAGATCTACCACTTAGTTTAACTAGCATTCATTCCCCTTTAAGGAATGAAGGCTCAGTGCAATGTGAAAGAGAGGTAAATGAGAAAAATTACTAAACAACTCTTATAATGGAGATTAATTTAGAGTGTAAAACTACAAATTGAAAAGTTTCCATTTTACCACTAGACAAAATTATCATATTATGAAATTCTTCCAACATCAGGCCTTTTCTTGACACAAATTAACCTTTGAAATTTTAAGACTGAATAGTCCATATATATTTTTTACTGATTAAGCCCTATTTTTTCCTCAGCAAAGGAATCTCACAGACAAAAGAGATGTCTTCTAAAATTGCTGGTCTCTTAAAAACTTTATAAAAGGACTCCATTCATACTTGAAACGTAAAACCAAATAGAGTACATCCTTCAAGGAAGAGGAATATACACCATAAATGCCATTTACAGACAATCCCGTTCCTTTCCATTTCTCACTCTGAACTCTTATGAGCTGTTTAACTGCACTACTTCTAAAAAAGTATCAATAAACTCATAGCAAACCAGCCTATAGAAATTAAGCTTTTTAGAGGACAGCTACTCGTGGAAGTCATGGAAACAGTCTACTATTATCATTCCCAATCCACAGAAAAAGAATCTAGGCGGAATAATGAACTTGTCTATGGTAATAATGGGTCAATGGTAGAAGCTGAAAGAACCTGACATTCTTAAAAATCCTTCTCAACTTGCCACAGCAGTTTAATGAATGTTGGTAAACACAGCGCATGGAAATTATTTTAACAGAGATACTAAAGCAGAGAGGGAAAAGCCAAATATTGCCAGATTCCTCAGGGGAAAATCTATACTTTGTAGCACTGCCCTGTGAGACAAACATTCCTTTGTCTGGTAAATTTCTGTTATAACCAGCTACAAGAACAGCAGTCACATGATTTTGCCCTTTCCTCATCACATTTTCTAGAATTGACAAAAGCTTCTGTAACTATTATGAAAACAAAGCAAAATTAAATATATTATTCTAAAATAGTAAAGCATTTTAAAAACTGGTAACCATTTTCAAGAAGTTCATTTTCTGCAACTACAGCTAATTATTTTATTTTCAAAGCAAAAAGAAACACATTTTCTTTGAAAGCTCTGAAGTAGCTTTAGAAAACCTATAAGGGATTGAGAACTTTGATCAAGCAGCCACAGAGAATATTCTGTCTTAAACATTACAAAAAAAGGAAAAAACAGGGGGAAAAACAATTGCTGATTATCATCTTGGTAACATTTTTAAGCAGACTGGCAAAACCAAAGGATTAAGTGACTCTGTGTCAAACAAAAGATTAAATATCACTCCTTTATATAGTGATTCATAAATAGTAGAAAACCTGAAGAAGATTTTTAACAGCTCCTGTAAGTAATTAAAACTTTGGCCACAAACTGGAGACTCTTTCAGCTAATTGATAAGCATTTCTCTTCATACTGTATAAAATGAACTTCTGTGTACATCCACAGGATTCAAACTTTCCCTAAAACTGTTCACTGACTGTTGGCTTGGAATTCCCATGCAAAAGCAAGAGAAAGCAAAATTATAAGAGAATATGACATGATTTGCGTCTTAGTGAGCACAGGTCTATACGGACAGGACTAGTTTCATAGCAATCAGTTTTAAGCATTGTCTTTAGAAATAAATTTAAAAACCAGTCTGAAAACACACCTTCTGACAATTCCTATTCGGTTATTTGTTTCTGAATATTTTGAATTAGGAAGTTTTTGAGTACCAGTGGTGAGGACGGAAAGAAAATTTTGTTTTCAATTTAGATGTTTCAGCAGAATACCTCCCACTTCTGCCTTTGGGGAGTAGGAATATGTATCAGCATAAAGCTTATGTACTTCTGGAGGAGTGCAAAAGAAACAAACAAACAAAAAAAACTTGTAAGCCATCTACACACAATTAGTGTGCAAACATTAGCATTAATGAAGCCTGCTTTCCACTGAATGCACATGTCATGGCAAGGGACTTCATGCCTGATACAGAACTCAGAATGTGTTGCTGCTGCTGCTTGGATTTTCAGTATCTAAAAAGGTGTTCCTGAATTATTTTTCAGGGAAACTTGTCTCTTCTCTATTCCTATTACAATTTTAATGAAGCTTTTAAGGATTCACCTTTGAGAACATTCTTCCTCTGTTAAATTGGCTTCTCCTTGACTAATAGACTCTAAAGTAAGTAAGTAGAAAGGTGGACAGCAATCCCAAGCATATTAATGCAATCTGTGTGTCTTTGAAAATAAGCTTAAACTAAAACTAGTTTCTGAGACAACACCATCCAGAGATCACCTTGCTGAAGATCTTCTGTGAGACAGGAGATTAGCAAATTTTATCTATAGTATTTTCTGTCACTTTATCATCTGTGCTAAATTTTGACCTAAAAAACATTTATATCTAGACTATAAATTCTAGAAGTAAGTTTGGAACTAACATCTGCTTGTCAAGGCCATTCTAGTGGAGGATACTGGGAGGAAACTATTAAAAATGTTATTTTGTTGAATAGGTAGGGAGAAGGTAACACTGAGATGTCTAAAAATTCCAAGTTTCAAGTTTTGTCAGGAAGTTTTGAAATTAAATTTCTTCTAGAATACAAAATAGAACTTGAAAATTAGAAATGGAAGATACTCAGAAGGAAGCACAATTATGCTAATCACCTGTAATTGCCACACATGGGGTTTAATATATTTCTATTTCTCTGACTCATAACAAATTATCTGCTTCAGGTCTTTGTTTCTTACAAGAAAGCCCCTAAATGTGTTGTCCTCTGGCCCCGCCACACAAGGAATTATGCTGCTGAAGCAGTCTATTCCCTTGATTCCTGGAGCCTCCAATGATTGTGACAGACATCCTGGTATCCCTTGCAGTGCAGGGCTGACAGGATCGTACTTTTCCTGGTTCATGCCTGAAATGTACCGCCAGCAGTCACATGTGCACTTACAGACTAGATGCTAGAACTGTCAGCTTATCTTTTCCCACTGGGTTTTTCTTAAGCTACCTCAGTGATGCAGATCTCAACAAGCTTTACTCTTGCTAGCTAATTGAGAGGCGCCTAGGGTCTGAAGATGGCATTATAAATATAGTGACTGATCAAGTTTCATTAATGATGTTACATTCAGACTGACAAGTTCAGTCTTGAAGTGGTATCATACAAAATGTAGTTCATAAAACAGAAGGCAGGGGACTTCAGCTTTCTGTAAAAATGTATCATAAAATTCGCTAATTTTGAGGGACAGTATTTTCCCTTTCAAGATTGACAGGTGGAGGAAATGAGAACCTCCTGGTGTTTCACGCATTTTTATGATGATTTACTTGACAGGAGAGAGACATGACAGCATAACTTTCTGAGAGGTTGGTAAGATACAGAGATAAACAATAAAATATTAAAATATGCTGAAAGTTCTTCAGCTTATCCCCTGAACTCAAAAAAAATCTGCTGCCACTCAGTTGTCTAGGCGCTCTAATCAGTTGTTAACATTTCCCTAAACAATAACTGACAGTATAAAGATTGGTCAAATACACATTTTTAAATCCTTCTTTCTAATAAGACACTCTACTAGACCTAGAGAGCAACATACATACTGTTCAATCTTACTGACAAAGTAACTCTTCACATGGTTGAGAGATATGTGGGCAATTAGCAGGTCTTTCAGGTTCAGCGATTTTTTCCTACTTCATTTCCTCATTGGAATTTTAAAGATTTTATATTTAGATAAGACTTGAAATTGTTTGGCTTTAGGTTATCATTGACCACACTAAAACAAGAATAAAGAGTTGGGTTCTTGGGACAGTACAGAGCTAACACGAGAGCAACTGGGTTTTGTCTTTCCTAGAAGAAAGCTTTCTACAGCAAATTTACAGTCTTGGCATGTATAAATTAGTAATGTTTCAGTTTGGTCTGTATTGTTCTTCTAAAGCAAAGGGCTATTTTGCAGAAACTAGTTAAATGAAAGTCTTGTTCACATCTTGGCCTGATCTGTTGTATTTTTATGACAGTCTCGACTGACATATCTTGCCAATAAGTTTCTAGAGCTAACTTGCACACGCCTCTTTCCTTAAGATTTACATTTTTATAGAACATGTTTCTTCTAACAAAGCATGAAGTTAAAGACAAGTTCTTAAGGTATCAGACTGTTAATTAGGAACACATTCCATTTCTACGATTTATCTGGGTTTTTTTTTTCCTCCTGATGATGAACCTTTCCAATCTGGCTCTGTTCACACCATATAAAAGGCTTCCAACTTAATTTCAAGGAATATTCCAAACACCCGGTATAAGAGGTTCATTCCTTGCTAGAGAACATGAAACAAAGTCCCTTCAAGCATTATGTTTATATTATTCAATTATTTACAAATTAACAGTTAACTGTCATCATCATGCTTAACTTGCATAATTTGTTTTCTGGTTTCCCTTATTCAAAAGAAAATTAAAAGCCCACAATTTTATGCTGCTTTTGTCTAGTTTCTAAATTTTTTTAGCCATAATTATCTCATGTGGAGAAAATTCTGAAAAAAAAGTTTTAGCTTTTAAATATTAAAATGTTACATACCAAGAAATAACTTCATTCTTCATTATGGCAGAATGACACAGCCCACAGAATCTATTTCAATGACAGTTTCTCTCCTACCACAGCAAACAGATATTCAGGTTGAATTCACTGATCCATATCCTCAGGTAGATATGGCAGAACACACCTTCAAAACTGGCATCTTCGTATTGTTCCTCTTCTAACATCCAGTTTGTATTTTGCAGCACCACCACCCAAGATTTCTTTACATAGTTGTCCTTTTTTCAAACAAATCCCCTGCATTGACTAACACTTTCTTCAAACAAATTTTCATATCCATATTTCTAATCAATTTTTCGTAGTAGTTCCTAAATGATTGCACGTATCCTCATAAAACACAGGACTATTAACCCTCTTTAATGCAATCCCAAGGGCAGTCTTCTGAAGTAACAGCTAATAGCATAAGATAGCACTACTTTGAAGCATTAAGTGGAAGATAGGAATGGCAAAGCTGTATCCTGACTTTAGGTATGGTAATTATTTCCTATACCTGAGTGAACAGCTGTGATCATTAGTTTTAGATTACAATTTCTCAGAAGAAAATCACTCTGATTTCTTAAAGCCACTTTGAAATTGCACATCATTAAAATTGGGTCGCTTTCCAGTTCCAAATGTGTATTTGAGCACAACAGAGCACCTATTAAAGAAACATTTGGCATCATAAAAATTGCAGCAGATGGGCAAGGTGCGAAGAGGCACAGGAGTTGAATCTAGTATGTCAAAACCAAAAAAAAATACCCTACCCTTTTCACATCCTCTGTTCTAGTAAAAGGACAACAAGCAGAACCACAGAATATGTTGTGGGGACCCACATATGGGAAGGGACCCACAAGCATCAATATCACCTCTTAGCCGTGCACAGAATCATCCTCAAGAGTCACACTGTGTGCTTGTTGTCCAAATGCTTCTTGAACTGTCAGGCTTGGTGCTGTCACCACTTCCCCAGCGAGCCTGTTCCAGTGCCCAACCACCCTCTGGGTGAAGAACCTTCTTCTAATATCCAACCTAAACCTCCCCTGACACAACTTCAGGCCATTCCTTCAGATCCTCTCACTGTCCCCTCAGTTTCCTCTTCTCCAGGCTGAACAGACCAAGTGACCTCAGCCATTCCTCATACAGCTTCACTTCTTTGCTACTATCCTTTGGATGCTCTAAAATAGTTTAGGTTCTTTCTTACATTGTGGTGCCCAAAACTGTCCCTCCCTTGCCCAGCTCTGATGCTGTACCTGATGCCCCCAGGACAGGGTTGGCCCTCCTGGCTGTCAGGGCACTTACACCTAAGTGAGCTTTCATGACGAGTTTGTATTTCTGCAATTAATAACTGGCTGCAGCAGCCAGCTACTGGACAAATATATCAGCTTACCAAAATCCTACGTATAGAAAACATGAGAGACTTAAATTTTCACAGCTACTGACAGTATCAACAGGAGGGAAAATGAGGAAAAACATTACTTATTTCCTTTAATGCACAGAAAAATTAGCGAATGTAAAAAAGACTTCTCGTATTCCTGATTAGAAAAATTTTGGAGCCATTTTGCTCTATCTCTTCATGTTGACAGGCTTGGAAGAAGTCTGTTCATGTAAAGAAGTATGGCTTTGGGACTCACAAAAAGGTCAAGCCTGCATTTTCAGACACGTACATTTGGGGTTCTTTTAAATACCTTTTTTTAGAAATAATATTAGCATTTTAAATTATTTGTGTGTCACAGTAACATAACATTTAATCAAAATACTGTAACCATGCCCAGAGGATGAAGCAGCAAAGCAGAGCACCTGACAGACAGACTTATAAAGCTCCCCCTGAGGGTTTGAAGCTGTCTGCTACACTACAAGCAAAACAAGTAACTGTATTAAAATATGAATTTATTAGCCCATGGAGGCAGTATGTTGATTGCTAAGCACCAATGCCATGGAATAGAAAGTCACATATCAGAAAAGATTTTCTACAATTTCATTTTTCATTGCTCTACCAAAATTTACAAGAGAAAGTACAGACCCTGCATACAATAAAGACAGAGGAAAGGAGCTATATCGTCTGGCTGATATGAACAAATCTGCTGATTAATACAGAGATATTTGACCTGTATAGGTTCCCAAATTTTCATACACTCAACTTTCCAATCAATATGCTTTTTTTCCACCTTTACTAATTTCTCCCTTTTTTTCCTTATAATTTCAGCAGATAGTCCAAAGACTTGGACTCTAGCAGGCACTGAGATTCTTTCATTCTAAATATCACAGGGAGAAAACCAAATATTTTAATTAGGATTGGTATAGACCTGGAGCTAAAAACACTGAGCAACAAAGGACTAAGTCAAAGAGCACTGCCTTCATTAACAAACCTACTAATAATCTCTGCTGCTTCAGAGTAAAGTTTTATTCTCAGACTGAATTCATTTCAGGCTAAAATTGAAGCAGGTATCTATGCCATGTAGCTATTACACAGACATACCACCTCCTTAGTGGATGCAGATTCGCAGTCACAAATATGAGTAAGGCAGATTAACAGTGAAGAAGATACACTGGCACCTGTATCTTCAGTATTTCACTGGATAATGGCAAGGGTAATTACCAGAGCACAGAGGAGCCATCTGGGTATGTCAGAGCGTTGGAGACCAACCTGAGAGCACAAGGACACACCAACCCCTTTTGCTGCAGTGCAACCACAGATTGCTGACAGCACACTATCACTGTACCATGAGCAGGACAGTGCCAAGGCAGAAATGGTTATTTAATAGGATCTACAGCTAATATAGTACCATATATATGGTGGTCTATGGTGGAGTGCAAATAATCTTCTGGCCTGAAAATTTAAAAAAATACATCGTTTAAATCCATTAAAGTAGCACTTAGAAAGTACATCTTCAAAATTCATCAACACAGAGCTATCAAACCAATAATTAAAACATAAACAGATATTAATTATGCTTGCTCTTCTTTTTTGTGTTTTTTTGTTTTGTTTTGGGGTTTTTTTTGTTTTGTTTTGTTTTTCTGGGGTCTTTTCCGTCAAAAACTTTGGGTTACACACAGTACCTAAAATGTAACTGCAGGTAAAAAGTGAGATTATAGATATCAAGTAATCTGCAACAACAGCAGCCAGGACACAGTTTTCTCTGAAAGTATCCTAACATTGAGTAAGAAGCACAATTTTGAGCAAGTAAGGAATTTTTCTTCCCCTTCTTCAAACTTCAGTATTAGAGACGATATCTTGAAAAGATTTATTCTACAGATCTGCAAAACAGAAAGCACATTAAAACTTTCCAAAGTTTACTTCAATTATTAACACTTCCTTCTTATTTTGAACGGCCTGAGAAGATAATAGTGCTAATTTATTTTGACTACAAGGTGTCCCGACAAAGAGAGGGCTCATAAATACTTATGCCAAATTATAAAATCAGTAAATATGTACCATCTGGCCAGCCTCAAACTTTGTGCACTAGTATCAGTCTAATATGAGGCAGCCAAGGACCCTACCCATTTACCTTGCCTCTAAATCAATTTTTGCAGCCTGTATCAAGGTCCCTAAAGTTAGCCAGCTTTGACAGAAATTGACTGAAAAAATTAATTGTGCTTTTCCAAACAAAAATGTCACTACTAGAACAAAGATATATGGAGGGAGTGTGGTTGGGAGATTTTTGTTTATTTTGAGGGAGCTTTTTTAATTTTGTTTTTTTAGGGGAATATTTTTTCTTTTCTAGCTTGGTGTGGGGAGGGTTGGGTCGGTATGGTATTGTATGTATGTCAATCAGTAAGAGATCAGAAGAGATGCAAAGAAAGCAAGGTAAAAATATATATTATGCAGGTACCCTCTAGCTGAAAGGGGTTTAGAACTGAGATAAAGATACACAGTTTGGTAATTTTTGTTCTGGAAGAAATTATCCTTGGGATTTTCTTTGTAACTAAACAAGATTGCATAATCATGGCACCTGGTATCTTTCAGTCCATATTCTCCACTATCGGATTTATTGATTCCGATATTCTGGTG
>VWYP01004333.1:76824-104117 GCA_013400435.1 Pycnonotus jocosus
GAGATGCCCTGGGTTCCGACACTCCACCAGAATTACCTACAAACTATCAAGTTCTCGGCTAACAGCTCAGATTAGAAGAGGTAAAAATGTAACTGTTTAAACAAAGAAACAAAGAGAAATCATTCCATAAGACTTCTCACATATTTCAAATTATAAACAGCCAAAAACACTATACATGAAGTAGTCCAAAGAAGCAAGAATTAAAGTTTAAAAAATTGGCATTTCTTCTGTTTTAAAACTTGTGAAAGATATTTTGTGGTGATGTTTTGCTACTTTTAATAATGTTTTAAGGAGAAAAGTTTCTACGTATAGAGACAGAACTAAAACAAACATATATTTTAGGAATAAACCATAATCCCAAAATCTCTGCTAAATGAGCACTGCTATTGATGCAACTTTCATTGTACTCTACAGCAGTACAAGCTACCCAGGATACTTTTAAAACATGCAGACTAAAATATGCAAAAAATTTATCCATAACCCCCAAAGTCTTGTTTTCTGGGAGAGGAAGAATTTACGGAGACTCAATACAACTCTACCCACTCTTTTCCCTTGCTCCCTCATTGCCTTTATTAACTCAATATGTCCCTACACTCAGTTTAGAGACTTTGTTGCTATGGGAATTTATTTCCATATTTTATTATCAAGGAGAAAAACGAGATTTTGGTGATTAAATGTCACAGAAGCTCTGACTTTTCCACAAACTAATCAAACCTAAAGCCATTAAAAAAAAATCTGTGTATGTGTTTGAAAGTCTTACAGTTCTGATCATAAAAAGGTACGTATGTTCCACCTGGTCTTTAAAAGCCGAGCACAAAAACTCTCTCTCCCTTCTGGATAATTTTAACATAATTTCCGCATGTACATTTTCAATTAGTTTCCTAGAAACTCAAGAATAAAACATATTTTGTTTTCCCTTTTTCCCAATGAGGACTATCCACAGTATCAAGAGTTTCTTCTTTTTTGTTAGTGACATTCAAGGTTAGTGAGGCTGGAAATTAACCGACCCATAAAGACAGCTACAAAATTGCAAGCACGGGTTCCTTCCCTCCCCATACCTAATCTATATTGCAGCTGGAGAAAAGAAAGACATGCAAAAGGTACAAAATATTGTTCAGCTCCTCCAGTAAATATGCCAAAAAGTGCTTGCTGTCTTCTATCACAACTGGCTATTTCCACTGTAAACCTCATACACTTGTACTTCCCCCTTTTTAATATTGTAACTGTCTACATAGGTTACCGTTTAGGACCGCTCACTTAGAAAAAAAATGTATGTAATCACTAAATCATTACCATTTAAATGAAACTGAGCACAAACCAGAAAGTTAAAAATGAAACCTAGTATCTGAAAAAAAATCTCCCTTGTGGCTCAAGGTTTCTGTATGGTTCTGTTCCTCCAAAAGAAGTTCTCTCAGGTTTGTAAGCAGAGCTCATGTTCATGTACCAGGAATGGCTCCCTTGCATAGGACACTAGGAACACAACTGAGAATGCAGCCCTCTAGACCAGACTCAGGTGACGCTGTCAGAGGACTTCAGTGCTGAAACTTAGATGACCACAGTAAAGATGCTCAAAAAATCAGGAGCCTGACCTTCATACTCTCGGCAGCCTTATCTTTCCCAAAGGCACTGTAATAAACTGCTGGAAGTCAGAACTCAGAGCACCCAGAAGCTGCGCCTGCTCCCTAATCTATCTGATTCTGATTGAGGACACACTTCCAGGTTTTCTCTCTTCTGGCACTATTATTGTATGCCCTGATTTCTGGGAGCAAGAGGTTTAGCTCACTATTTAGCTGTGATAGACCAAGGGCAATGGGTTCATCAGGTAAAGCTCACCAGGAGTTACAAGCATTCTGTACTTCATCAAACCAGGACACTTAGGTGTCTAAACATGACATCAGGAGGCTAATGTAAAGTATTTATGATTGAACACACAGGCACAAGTAAAAACTTTCTGTGTGGCATTTAACAAGCATAGTCCATACTTGATGAATACAACCATGAATGTATGCATTTTAACCATGGGACTACACCAGATTTAAGCAGAAAGGCATAACTCCTGAGGCAAATCTGCACAAAAGGAATTACCCCAAATTGTAATGTTTAACTCATTAAAACACCACTGAGCTTTAGCACTGAAAAACACTGGATGGTGTTTTTCCCATTCTGTGGCCAGTACCTGGTCAATTGACCCATGGGAGAAGCAGAGCCAGAGGGGAAAGGAACATGGCTTTCTAGCTAGTGAACAAATGGAAAACTGAAGATTGGCCAAAGCTACAAGTATTTTTTATCCCTTAAAGTTTGCAGAAACACAAGTCCCCTTACCACAGCATAAAATACATTTAAGTGTTAAGCATATTAAACATTAACTAACCCTACCAAAAAGCATGAAATTTAACTGTTCTTTAATACTGATATTTTTAACAGGAAAATTGTCAGCCTCTAGGAAAACAGTTTTACAGAATTTCTTTAATTAGAGAGCTAACTAATCACTAAGATGAAAAAACCCTACATCTGTAATAGTGCCTAATATTCTGAAACTCAGTCGTTAGACAATACGAAAAGCTTGGTGTTTTCAACTGATTCCTTAAATATTTGAAAACATTAAAAATTAGGAGAGTAACATTTTCTGATTGATATTATTTGTAAAGATTTTGTAGAGTCGAAAGTAGTGATAATCCAATACTCTGTAATTAAAAACCACCACGAAAAAGTCATGCTGTTGATGTCAGTAATTGGCATGCAACCTCAGGATGAAAAATAAGTGCTAACAAAAACTATGCAAAGCCTGTGGAAACTTTCTTAACTCATCCCTCTTAAAGAGATCCCTTTTAATCCAGGGAGAATGTGCTGATTTTGTCTGAGATAAGAGTTAATTTCTTCATAGAAGTTAGAACGGGGCTGTTTGAATTTGTGCTGTTGATGTCACAGGGCTGTTTTAGCTATTGCTGAGCAGTGCCCACACAGCATCAGGGCCTTTCCAGCCCCTCACACCACCCCACCAGTGAGGGGGCTGGGGGTGCACAAGGAGCTGGGAGGGGACACAGCCAGGACAGCTGACCATAGGGATGTTTCAGACATATGGCATCATGATCAGCATATAAAGCTAAGGGAAGAAGCAGGAAGGGGCAGACAATCAGTGATGGTGTTTGTCTTCCTAAGTAACAGCAGTGCATGATAGAGCCCTGCTCTCCTGGGCATGGCTGAACACCATCCTGCCCATGGGAACCAGCGAACAAATTTCTTGCTTTGTTTGCACACAGCTTTTGCTTTACCTATCAAACTACCTTTATCTCAATCTCTGAGTTTTCCCCTTCCCCATCCTAAGGGGCAGAGTGAGCAAGCAGCTGTGTGGGGCTGAGGCGCCAGCTGAGGTTAAACCACAACAGGAAAGAATGGAATAACACAGCATACTTTGTATGCTACCATGCAGTATAAATCTTATGCAGAACTGAAGACAGTAACAACATTTCCTGGGCAAACTAACCTCTGGTATATTGAAGGTTTTCCACAGTTCCCGTAAATAGGAAAAGGATTCTCTCTTTTGTTATTTACATATTCATTTATTAAAGAAGACTTTGCATCTTTCATCGTTCTAGAGAGGCATTCTCAAATATAGGTTCCTAAATATTACTGTAGACTTCAAGTGGATTGATAGAAGTAATGGGGATTTTAGTGGCAATCCCAATGAAGGCATTACAAATTTAATATTAAAATACAATCCATATTATACCAGTGTCAGAAACTTCAGCAAGACATCTTTTGATTCCTCATTTTCAACAAGATACAACTCTGATAAATTTGCCTTAGGATGATGTATTTCTGTCATATGTCATTCTGTTCCAGTGGTTTAAATCACCCCATGAAAATATTTTCAGGAAACAACAGTTATTTATACATATTGATGTCCAATTCAGTACCACTCCACTGACATCACAGGGACCTGCAGGAGATCAATATCTCTGAGAAGACAGTGGAGGCTAATCTTGCTTTTCTTATTTCAGGATCAAACAGAAAAGCAGCAAGGAGCTGTGAGAACTACAGGAAACAGCAGTATTAGCTGCTTGAAATTGTCAAGGGAGAAGTAAATTGGAAAAGGCTTCTTTTGTCTAGGAAATATCGGGGGGAGCGGGGAGGGGAGTGATGGTCAAGACCACACAGGCCTCATGCTGTTGCCATCCAGCAGTGAAAAGAAAAGCATCAGGCTGGCTCATCCACAAATATGAGCAATGTGTGTGCAGGCACATTCGTCTCACCATCTCCAGCATTTCGGACAGCCTTAAAGCTGACAGGAAAATTAACCCCCAGCTGACTACTGCAGAATGAGAGATGCTACAGATAAACGGGGCCCCAGCTGGCAATGGAGCCCCTCAATCTCTTCCACAATTCCTGAAATGCTAAGGGTTACCCAACCCACAAACACAATATTTAACAGCTCAGTGCACTTGAATATGTGGCTCTTGTTAGACAAAATGAACCCGTGAGAGGTCAACTCATGTTTTGAAGCTGTAAGTTATTTATTATTTTTAACTGGAATAAAAGCAGTCTCTATGAGAAGCATATTCACTAAATATCTGACTCCAAGGATGAAGTCTGTCCTGCAAGGGAGTAGCTGCTGCCCTAACAGTCTAAACACTGTAAATGTTATACTTCAAAGACACAGACAAGACTGGACCATGACCACCCAAAAGAGAAATGACTTACAAAATAGGTTTTTGATCAGTTGTGCCAAAATATCAAGACCTCTGGGTAAGTTCAGCATAATAAGATTCCTTAGATGGTAGGAAATGAGCAGAAAATAAACCACTGAGTTAGATTTTAAATAATGATGAAACACTACTGCAAAACAGCATAACTTGCAAATGGAGAAGAGATGAACAATAAGCAACACCAACTACTACATTACTAAGGCTTTAGAGCTCCTCAGAAGAGAAGGATAAAATTGCTAATTTAAATCTAGAGCAGCATTTTATTTTGACATTGCTTTTCAAAGCATAGTAGTTCTAAAAGTAGCAACTTAAAAGACTAAAGAACGCAGAAAGTGGCATACTTGAAGTTTAGAGTGTTCTCAAAAATCCATAGCTTTATCTAATACCCAGCAGCATATCACCCACAACTAAGACCATTCTGAGACCATAAAAGAAAGAAAAGTTTTATAAAACTTGGTTTGGTGGTTGACCACGTCATCCATGGAGGCCCCAGGTTTACATCATTACTTTAAATAAAATATTGGCCTCCAATAAAATTGTCTTTTATAAAACCAATACTATTATAATAGCACAGGAGGCTAGATAATGCATCCTGCAATCCAATTTGTGGTTCATGTTAAGCAAAAGACACCAATAACTAATTCCATATGTGAGACAGACCTCCTGGAGGGAGATTTTAATCAAATAAGTGATGGGAAAAGATACATTTCCTTATTTTGATATAACAAACTCTCTGTACTAACAATATGTAGATCTGGTAAAATGTTACTGTATTGTAGCAGTGCAACATTAGGAGAACTTACATCTGGTTTAGTTATTCCTGTAGGGCAGTTTGTATACATAAGCCACAGAGCAATAAATACTTTATCATTACCATTATATTAAAAATGAGCTTTAAATGCATTTGTGCCATCTTTTTAACTGCCAATGTTATTCAGATCCATTCACTAAAAAAAAAAAAAAAAAAAAAAAAAAAAAAAAAAAAAAAACAAACCAACAAAAGAACCAAGCAAACAAAAGAAAACTTAAAAAACCCACAAGGTGAAAAAAGAGCAGCACAGTAGGGTTTGTATTAGCTTTGTATTATTAATTGGACAGAAGACTGTTGATTAATGCTTCTGCACTCAAGCTGAATATTGAAAGCACAAAACAATTACGCCTTTGTATTTGCATATTTTCCATAATAACAAACTTAATCAGAGCTCTCTCCAATATTCAAGTTCCCCCTTCCAGTCCTATACCTCTGGTGGTTTAACTTGCACAACTCCAGCAGCTGACAGGTATAATCTCTGATACCTGACAACTCAATCTGCATACCTGCTATGCAACTTACACTGGAAATTACTCAGGGTTTAGAATGCCAAAAAATAAAACCAAAGTCTAGCTTACTTCCACAAGGAATGCTTTATCCCAGTAGAACACTTTTTCAATTACTCTCATTTCAGACAACTCATTTATGATTGTAATAAATACAGTTCCATCAAAATCTTCTGAGTCAAAGACAGTGAATACCTTCATGTCAGCCAGTCAGAATACAATAGAGCTAAACAAATGAAATAGAGTCCAGACTGACAACTTTTCCACTCAGAGTGAGAGCATCACAGGCAGATAGGAAAACAAGACTTGGCAAAAGAAAAAAAAAATCAGCAGCCAAGTTCTACTGAGTAACCAATACACAGGTGACTGAGGAAAGAGCTGGATAGTTTAATAAGTGGCTACAATACAACTTTTTAAGATACCTCAAGAATAGCTTTAAATAAGGGGTAGCATTAATCCGCTCAGCTAGGGGTCCAGCTTTGCAGCTACCTCGTTTAGAAGTCCTGCCAGTCTACTCAAATTGCAGTGAGATGTTTTCATGTTCTCGATGTGATAAATCAGGATGCACACAATAACTGGTTTCATGTAGTAGCCATCATTTTATATCAATGGATACTTGGCCCAAAGATAAGAACACAATGGCAAAAAATAGCCTTGTCACCCAATACCATATCCTACCATCAGCTGGAGCATTTTTCAAGTTGCTTGTACCAGTTCATACTTTACTGAGCATCCTGAGGACGGTCAGTAGTTTTACTATTCTTTAAACATAAAGAATTGTGTCTCAGTTTCCCCAGTGGTATATTCTGAAAAACATCATAGTTTTCAAAGCTGAAAGCCATAGTATGGCTGCATACCAGCCCAGGTCCTTAACCAACCACTCCCCCAAATCCATCTCTCTCCATTCCTCGTTTGTGTGCCCACACTGCATCTTTCCTCTCACTGTTAGTCAGTACAGCTATTTGTAGGGCAATGACAAGGACTGAATATAACTGAACTGACTCAGGTTTAAAGTAACTCCTAGAAGATGTATCTGGGGATATTTGGGGAAGGAGTGTGGTACTTAAAGGTTATTTTTTTACCTGCATTTCCTCTCTCTCATTGCAGCACAGCCTAGGAAACAGCTATATCAGCTCAGCTGGACAGGGCTGAGCTAAAGGTTAGGTAGACTGAAAGGGATAGAACCTTTACTGTTCCATTACAAGGCATTCAGTTACTGCTTACTTAGGTAGTAGAGGCTTGAGCTAACCAATTTTTAAATTATTTTCCTTTCTTCCTTGTCTCCATTCTACACTCCTGCCCTCCAACACACTACAAAAGACTACAACTTTTTCCTCAACTAACCTTTCTGATGTCTTTTTTTTCCCCTTTCTCCTGAAGTTGCCCTCTCCCAATATTACACTAGGAAAACACAAAGAACAAATTCCAGAACAGGCATTTGGACACAATTTTTTCTAATTTGTTCAGTCTGAGCAGCAGTCAGGCAAAACATACATACAACAAACATGCAGCCTAGTAGTTCAGTGAATTAAAACATGCATTTCTGGCCAATTAATCAAAATATTCATATTTTCATTCAATGCAGTCTCTCCCCATAAAACTGTCTCCAACAAAAATCAAATCTCCACAAAGGTCTGTAATCTACAAAACACAGAATTATTATTTCTAGCATTTCATCTAGCAGATGAAAAAAAAATTTTAAAAAAAACACCAGTTTTCTGTTCAAGACAACTCTGATGCTGGGGGCAAAAAAATCTCACAAGCCAGGCATCCAAATTTAGAGCTCCACACCTAGGAAGAGAGACCTTGTATTCAGAAAGTAAGGATGTGGAAGCTTGAATTTCACCTGTGTCATTCAGGTCTCTTCTGGACCAATTTTACTCTGGCCCTGGCATGGAAAAGGAGGAAAAAGATAAGAACAAGTTTTTCTCAATTAAAAGTCCATGAGAAACATCTGCAATGACTGCGGGTTTGAGTAACGAGTGTTCAACAATGAAAACTTTCTAGATGTTCAGAATTTTCTGTCATATTAATGTTTTTACCACTTTAATTCCATAGGATAGGGTACCACTTGAGCTATTAACTAAACTCCTTGAAGCACTTGAAAAGGTCTCACCTTTCTGCCTTTCAGTATAAAGTCTGCTGTTGCAGGTGCACCTTAAGGAAAAAAATATATGCAACAACCTAATCAGTTTTCTTTTGGTTTCTGCTCAGTGTTAGACACACAATGTACCATACAGTATTTGGCTATAGAGATTCAGAGGTCTTACATATGACATTATACATGAGTAAAAAACCCAAATATGTGTATATAGATATGAAATTATTTTTTCCTTTTCTGTTTTGTCAGAAAAGGGCATAATAGCTAAGTCAAGACCTCAGAGCAGTTTAAGAGGTAACTTCAAGTGACTGTTTTGGTTTTTTTACTCTGCTGCTTTCCTTTTATTACAGCTATACAGTCTGTACAAACAGAAATCATCACTGCTTTATCAAAAACTACAATTTCTTTTCAATCCATTTCTAAGAGAAATCAAAATTTTCAAATCAAGGTGTTAGAGATAAGAGAAGCAATGAAACAAAATACATTTTTGCAATCTACATCTAACTGAAAAATGTGACAACATGTCCATATGAAACAATGGTGTCCCTTTTGTCAAGACAGTATTTTTTCGAAAAGACAGCTATTTCACTGAAAAGGAAATTACATATACTCAGCTTACTCATTTGTACAGCAACTGCTGTAAACGACTTTTGATTTTAACTGGAGTTTCTGAGTACCACTAAAATACACACAGTTTGCGTAAACTAGGGGATTTGGTGAGCTTGTTCGTTTGCTTATTTTACCTGTTTTGTCTTGGGGAAGAAGTTAAAAAATAGGAAATACTTGTTTTATTAAGGCAGTAATACATTTAAGTCATAGCTCCTACTAGGGGAAGAAAAAAATATGTGCCAAAGGCATGCACCAAGTCCTATGCATCTCTGTTAAACTAGAACAATAAGAGCTTTATCTTTGCCTCAGGGAGCAAAGCTGATGATATCAGCTGCCACACTTGCACGCCTGACCAAACTAAGCTGAGTTTGCAAGATGCAAGAGGATAAGAGCATGAATGAATTCTTTGCAAAAGACAGTCAGTCTTATATCCAGTGCTTGACAGTAAACAGAATGAGGGAGCTGCTAGAACTAAAGAAAGTAACTGAAAAAGCCCATCCCCAGCATCAAGTAATAGCAATGGCTAATACCACATTGCTTAAACAAAATCTAAAAAGACCATACTAAAGCCCTTGAAGTGTTCTTTCAGCATTAAACATCTGTGCTTATTTTTGGGAGTTGACTAAACTACTAGAAATTACTGTGTACTCAAAAACTCATTTAGCACCTGTTTAAGAGTGAATGGTGCCTCACAAATAGCTTACCACAAAGGAGACTCACCTTGTATAATGCAGAAACGATCTGATGCATTTTCAGTCGATGAAATACAAAGATGTCGTACACAGCTGAAATGGCCAGAACAGTCACTCCTTGCTCTTTCCACAGCATGCTGCATCCTGCACACAGCCCTGCTCCCAAGATCCAGGCCCAAGTACTTGGTGAAGAACCTCTGGTAGAGCAGTGCTTCACGTAACACATGAGGGAAAGCAGAAAGAAGAGGCAAGCTCCAATATCTGCCCTCCCTACAATCCCTGCTACTGCTTCCGTGTGGATGGGATGAGATGCAAACAGCAGGCCTGCTATCAAGGTCCAGTACCCATCGCCAAAGAGAATCCTGGAGAAGTTTGTGAAAAGGCCAGTGACTGCAGCATGTAAGAGGACATTTACAAGGTGGTAGCCCCATGGGTCCATTCCCCCAACAGCATGGTTAATGCGGAAGGAAAGTGTGCAGAGAGGTCTGTAGGACTTGTGGCTCCCACTGTGAGTAAGCAGCGTCCCCCAGAAGTCGTTGTAGAAGATATGGATCCACGGTGTCTCAGGCAAAAGGTCCTGGTTTGTCTTGATAGCTCGACTACAAAAGACAAATAAAAACTTCATTTTAACAGAAGAAAACGGCTACAAATGAAAGGCTGTGAAAATGCAATCACACTGTTACAAGAAAAAAAAAAGGCATTGCTTTGGTGCTGTTTCAATTCAAGTTTTGAATTTTAACAGGAGGTGTTAAAAAACTACATATCTATTGACTTCCTTCTAGAGCAAAATTTCCATATAAATTGGCTTTTAAAACATTGGAAACAGACATTATGCTGTTTCCGTTAAATTAAAATGCCCTTCAGTGACATTCTTCTGAGTCTAACCCAGGAGTAATCAGTTAAGATTTGATGAGTTATAATTAAAATGTAGAAGAAATATTAAAATCTTGCAAACACTATTGTTGAAACAATGGATCCTCCAGTAATTCAGAACTAGAACCCCAACTGTCCTCTTATAGTGAAATTTTAATTTGGACATTGGAATGGATTTTGCTAACATGGATAAACAATAGATACAGAAGTTGGTAGGAGTGTGCTATTTTCTGCTTCTGGACAGGGCACTCTCCTTGTGTAATTGTCTTGTGCATATTCTGACTAACAACACGTCCTGCAACACCTTGCTGACAACAGAATATTTTACAGATGAAAATACACTTTCTTCAAAATTTTCTTGTATTTCCAAATGAGGGGGAAAAAACATTTTACATTGTATTAGCTTATGAATTCAAGTCTGTCAGCTTAATTAGGAAAAAAAATGCTGCAGCTTTCAGCATTTATGCTTACAATCACACTGGCAAGAACTCATGCCAGCCATTAGCAGTCTCTAAGTCTAATTCATTACTGTAAAAATCTGTCTCTTATAGTGTTTGTATAAATCCAAAGATTTGCATTTAAATTTATGCAGTGGGAGAAGGTGTGAGACCTGCTTAGTGCAAAGAGATGACTAGAATTTAATTAGTTGTATTTAAGCAATTATTTAAAGATGCATTGTTGTTGTTATACTGAGCTTAACTCATTTAGCATTTATTTTATTAGGGTAATTAAGAATCCAGCCAGCTCAAGACTCTTCTTTCTATTCAAAATACTAAACAAGAAAGATGATTTATATCTCATTCTCATTAAAAATCTCTATCCATCTCACCAATAAATACCCTCCTATAATTAATAATTTTTCAATTCAGATAAGGAAGGATAAAAAAAAAAAGTGTGAAATTCAAGCCCACATTTAAAATGCATTACTAATTCATATTCCAAGACTCCCCTCACATTCTCCAGTTCCTTAGAATCTGCATACAAATCTTTTTTTATTTTTTCCTTTTTTTTTTTTTTTTTTCCCCTGGTTGTATTCCTTCCAGGAATGTTGTCTTGTTCTGGGAAGAAAAATGCTCAAAACTGATATACTGCACCACAGAATCTCCATGCAAATACTCCAAATACCACACAGCTCAGCATTTCCATTGTCCAGACCATCCTGCTGTAATGCTTTCAGACATGCTTCCTCTCAGCATGTCCTTTTGTCTCTGAGCACACAGAGGTCATAGAGAGGTCATCTTAGATCTTTAAACATCTGATGATGCTTTTTAGAATATTCGAAAATTTTCATTTTGACTTCTGCTCATGCAGTGGATCAGGTTGCCTGTATTTGTTTTCCCAACCCCACACACATTTTTCTCATTTCAGGCGAGTCACAAAAGAACACTGGAGGAAAACAAGATCGTTGTTTTCACATTATTTATCTTGTCCTTCTGTGTTGACCTTTCTTGAAACCTAATTCCTCTGCTTGTGATTTCTGTTTGTAGTATAACTCTCAGAATCACCATCAGAAACCTAGGAATTTGGCAAAAATAAAGCAGGTGTAGGGCAAAAAAGACTCCTTTCTCTGAGAAAAACATAACATATTAGATGACAGGCTCCCAAAGGCAAAGAATGGCTATCAGATGTCAGGATTTACAGTTGAAACCATGAACTGCAAAAGTGGATTTCTGTCTTGAGGAAACAATAAGAAAGTAAATGGCAACAACATTGCCAGCACAACCACCTTCTTCCAAGGCAAAGCATTCTTCTACAAAGAGTCCAGACAGTTCCCAGGTTGTTCCCAGGAAATGGTAGCTTTTAGTATTTCTTTTGCCTTCCTTCTAAGCTGATAGTTTTCATACAGCAGACACTCACATTGAACTCATCCCTACCAAAAGTAAAGTGTTTGTATCATACAGAAACCTAGTGTATATTCCAAAGGCATTAATTCAGTCAAATCTTATTCACAGCTTTAGCAACAAATTTCATGCATCCTTGATTTTTTTCTGTGTAGACCTGTCCATATTAAAAATTAAAACAAAAAAAAAAAAAAAAACACCCCACACACAACAAAAAAAATCAAAGGAAGCCCTGAGGATACAGTATTGATCCAACTCTATTTGGGTACAGATTTCAGCAGGCAGTTTTATAACACTTGTTTCTTATCCATGTAGTAAATGCAACAAATTCTAGTAGCTGCCCATCAGCATGAAGAATACAGAAGCTGACAGTTCCACCTTACTCACTGTTTAGTCAGACCAAATGCTGTATTTTCTACAGATCAAAATTTTAAATAAAGTTAAAATTTCTTTCTGTATGGTTTCCATATGGTTCCAAGGGCACTAATGAGTCTTGACAGCCTGACCCCCCCTTCCCAAGTCTCCCACACTCTGCCCACAGTCCCAGGACCTCATGTCAGGTCTCCAAAGCTGCCTCGATGCTGCCCAGGACCCCATGTGAGTCTCCCAAGGCCATCAGCCCCTACCCCAGGGACATCTCAGCAGGGCCAGCCTCCAGCTCTCCAGGCCCTACCCTGGCAATGGTCTTGATGAGCTGAGCCTGTATCCCAGCCTGTCCTTGTCCCCAGGGAAGTACCCAATGCCCAGGGCTTGGGCTGCCCTGGCTCCTGGCTGTGCCAAGGCTCTGGTTTTTTCGCTAGTTACTGAATCACCAAGCTGTTAACCCTGCTTGGTTTATAGTTCCAGCAGAAATTCTGAAAGCAACACCTCCTCACAGCCTGGCAGCAGTGCCAGTAAAGCCTCCTGTGCTAGCAGCCACCCTCACTGCCCACAGATAGAAAATGTTATTAATTGCTGGCTCTGGAAAAGACTCTGGGAATTACAAAATGCCATATTAGCCTCGCTCCCTGCTTCACTCACAGTTTACCTTGAGGTTATGGCTCGTAAATTAGTCCAATTTTGCTAATAGGCATAAGAGAAGCTCTCCAACTGCACTCATCATTCTTCGCCAGAGCTACAAACTCTGCTCTCACTAAAAGGCAGCAGGTCACCTGAGAAAGTCGTTTCTCAAAATTCCAACATAATTGGCATTTTACTTCCAAGCAGCCTCTGAACAGGGTTGCACACTCAGGCAGGGAGCTTGCTTTCTTCAATTGGCAATGCCTGCCCATTTCACACACCCCAGGGGAATGGGGTATCTTATTCAGTATACAACAAATGGACATACTGGAGGTAGGGGGAAGGAGAGGAATTAGATTCAGTTATCAGTTCTTCAGAAATAGAAAGCTGAAGAAAGACAAAAAAGTTGTAAAGACAAAATCATCATTTCTAATCCACTTGGAACAATGCTTCTGCCTCCTTCCATAACCCACTTATTTGTCACAGGTCAGTACACACCTTGAGCACATCTCACTGAGCTTTCATTCATCAAACCTAAAAACGCCAGACACGGCCGTTCACACATGCACATATACATGCATGCGTGCACAAAAAAATTCCAGATGTTTTCAAAATTAACAGCTATATGTGTCCTAAACTTCTGTGCCGGTGTTAAACTAATCCAGGTGTTAACACTAGGGTAAAAAAACAGATGCGACATTCTAAAGTGATTTAACGAGTTAAGCCTTATATCCAGCTTCACTATTGCTAATGGTCCCCATATGCTGAAAATTACCATCAGCATTTGAAATAGACAACGTATTTTAAAGGAAAAGGAGAATTCCCAACTGTGCATGCAGGAAGCCATTGACCAGACGTCTCTCACATAAAACAGATAGTCAGTGATAGACTGGCAAGGTTGAACATGGAGGCTCATTGTTGTCTTTCTTCAGTCATTTTTAAACAGTATTAATTTAGTGCTTTTTTCTTGAATAGCAATGGGAAAATACTCTAGGGTATTTTTACAGTGGATATTAATGAGACACCCTAAGGATGCTTTCAAGACTGTATGTTATTTATATAGACAACAAGACTGAAAACACATCCAAGAGCCTACTTGCTTGAGTACAAACAGCTTCGCATCCCCAAAACATACAGCAGCTAACTAAATCCTCCAAACTACTTACAGGTTGCTGGGCAGGAGGTGGTCAGAAAGCAGGGAAGTAGAGCTTGTCATACTTGCCTGCAGACTACTATACATATATACACATACAGACACCCCTACATTGTCTGAATTGACAGTATAAAGTCAGAAAATACTACTAAATATGCAGAGATATCTTAAGAATTCTTAAGAAAGTAATAAGCTTAAGTACATGAAAACAGATTCATCTAAATGTTTAACTAGAGACTCAAGGGAACTATTTCCCATTCTGGTAGAATTCTGGTGACAATTATGTCTGACATGTTGTGTATTAAAGTTCATCTTTCTAAACAGCTGTTAAAGTGGAATTTACCTTCAAATCCAGCAGGTAATTAAGTTTTACCCATGCCACTTCACAACAACAACAAAAGACCCACCACAAACAATAACAAAAGAACACTAACTCCTAAAAAAGCAACACCCAAGAATAAAACCACAAACCACTAATAGTGTGTATCAACTAGGGGCACCTGCAGGAGACCAAAATCTGTGCATCCCCTGAGTTTCAAGTTGCAGCTTTTGGTTTGTTTCAAGAAAATTTATTTTTAGTGAAACTCTAAGGAAAATCTAATAATTCAGCTGTTTTCAGAAAGGAAATACTTGGCAACAACCAGATAAGTGGCATATAGGATCCTGAGGTGCTAGCTGGCTCTGAGAATGGGTCTATACATACAGATTGATGGAAACACAAAGTCATATTTTAAACTAACGAAAGGAAAACGTAACATCACAAAAGGGAAATTAGCTGACTAGAACTTTGTATCTAGTTAATTTCTGCCAATAATATGATCCTTTTCTAACTGTATAGAAATAGCTCAACTTGGAGTTCGAACACTGAAGACAACATATTTTTAAAATAATTTTTCTATCTTATGTAATTACTAGTGAAAGCTATTAACTCTGTACAGAGTTAGTACAGGACCTCTGGAAAACATGTTAACAAATGATAATATTAATTCTGTATTTTAGACTATGAAAGTAATTCTACAGCTAACTTCAGTTTAGTACCAGAACAAACAGGAGCTACAAGTAACAGGTCTGTAAATAGTGTTTTATTTGTAAAACTTTCTTTGGATGAGACTTTCCTCAATTAGATATAAACAGAGTGGAAAAATAGATGAGTGAGAAAACTGTAACTATATCATTAGATGATTGCAACCACTACTAAAGACAAAGAAACAAATGTACTAAAGAACACAAAACAGTAAAACCTCAAAGATAAACAGTAAAAACACAAAGGTCATGGTCTTATACCACAGTATAAAATCATACAAACTTTCTAAGATTTTTCTATATCGCTCTCTTTTATAGAAATTAATCTTTAAAAATAAGCAATAACTTGTTCCTTGTTCATTTCCATCAATGACTTTATCTGCAGTGGCTTGACTTTGTCCACCAGTAACTGGCTATGATCCAGCAGCCCATCAGCTGCACGCTTCTAGACTTCATAATTTTGCAACTAAAGTTGCAGGATGTTATTCAAAAGAAGGAAGTGGTGGTAATGCTTACATATAATACCCAATGCTATTAGGAATTGCTTTAACTACACTGAAGCATGCTGCATCTATTGATTTTTTTATTGACTAAGAAAGCTTTGAAAACTTTATGTAACTAGAAGCTCAAAACATTTTGGTTACAACATCGAGATGACCTTAATTTTTTTTCCATCCAGAATAGAAATATTTCAATAGCAAACTATAAAGATTTTGGACTCCTTCTCCATTGTATACACCTTTCCATTTCTATATATGCCTTCCCATAGGGAAAGAATATGGCCTTCATTTTAACTCTAAATGCACCTCACACCCCTCAGTTTAAGATTTAGCCTGACATAACAAACACCAAAAGATGGACTACATGAAATTTGAAACCCTAATTAATTCCAACTGCCTGGCATAGTATTATTTGACCATTCATGCACAGATTAAAAAAAAAACCAAACCAAAACAAAACAAAAAAAAAAAAACACTGGAGGGAAATAAAAGAAGTAATTAATACTTTCATATGCTGAACAATGGGACACCATCAGTGTCCTCTTACAAGAAAGCTGATAAAAACCTAAGAACAGCTCCTGACTTTGTCTCTGCTCCCTAAGTTTCTTCACCACAGCATGTACTATAGGTATATGAAAAGACACATTCATTCCTAAATCAGAAATGCCTTCAGCTATTCCCACAGCTATTTTATAAACTAGCTTCACTCCCACTACACCCTGCAACACAAAACTGCTAATTCTGCTCTTCAGAAACTTCAAGATACTTTGCTTTTACCCGATACATGTTCTTTCAAACGAACATCTCAAGTTGTTCTTTAAGACATTCTTCTGTGCCAAATGACTGCCTAGCAATAACTCACAATTTGTTTACTTTATATATATATGTAACACCAGCTTCTGAATCATGGTTAGAATTCATAGCTGGAACCTCTGCTGTCTTTTTCAAATCTATTTTAGATTATAAAACAGGCCCAGCAGGCCTTATTAGATTTACTGTTCTGCAGTACAATACGGCATCACATTATTTGTCTTCCCCATTTCCTGCTGAAAAAATCAAACATAAATAATTTTTGCCACTCAGTACAAGGACAGATATTTAAAGGTTTGAGAATATAGCAATTAGAGTAAAAATGTTGATTTTCTTACCCAAATTAATAGTATAAATATTAAAGTATTTTTTTGACAGGCCACTCTCTGAATACACATAAGCCTTTCCAAGACACACACGTTTTAAGACATTATCTGAAAACAGAGGCACACATACTGTAGCACAACAAAAAAGAGTTTATCAGCCACACATCAGTACCATAACTATTCACTTCTCTGTTGGTTTTTTTTCCAATATGTGGCAGACTATGGAGAAAATTAAGTTCAGCAATTTAATTTTGGAATTTTTTTTCCCACATTTACTTTTTGATTGTGAGGATTTTCAGGAAGTTTGAGGAGACTATACAGAATTATGCCTAAGCGCACGACTCTTGTTCACTCTAAATTTAAAGCCTGAAAGAATTGTTAGGTTCTGATTTTCATTTTTAATTTTAGGGAACCACTGAAGAGAATAACCAGGAAGACATACCCGTACAAATATAGAAATAATGAGTTGAAGAAAAACCACTGAACCACAACATAACATATAGATACTTTCCTCTTCTTATTTTTTGAAGGGGACGAAGGATAAAGAAAATTTTAGTGCATAAATTTTCTTCTTCAAGTCTTTTATTTTAGCAGTAAAACAACCCTTCATTAAAAAGGGCTGATCTAAACTTAGTTTTCCTGGTTTAACTGAAAAGTATTATTCAAAATCTAGTCAGTGAAAACAACTTGATGCATGCATATCCACAGAGCTCAATTTAACCTTCACGCTGTCTTTAGAACTCATATTGAAGAAATATCTATACTGATGGAGAGGGGAAAAATCCAGTCACAAAAAATCCCAGCCATCCCTTGTCATGTTCATTGTTATTCACCATAAGAATGAAGTGATTCAGAGAGGTCAGACCCACCTTGGCTTTAATTATCCACAGAATTGCAAGTACAGACTATGCCACACTACAAACAGACACGTGTTCACCCAAAATTCTCCTGTCTCCAAGAAGTCTTCTCCTCCCTCTCTCCAGCCCCACTATAAAATACACAAATAGATAAAACTAATGTTCTGACACACATCAATTGTACACCTTGTATCACTTTTCCTACCCAAACGTTATCATGTTAGCAGATGTGTGGGGTGGGTTGTTTGGATTTGGGGTTTTTTTAATAATACTGTACAGGTTAAGCATTTTCTGTTTAGGTTAAGTCTGTTTTGGTATCTCACAGATATTGATGCTGAGGCTTTAAAAGACTATTTTGAATGGCAAGAAACTAGAACTCTTGCCTATTTTTTCTTGCAGTATTGTCTATTTTTAGTATAACTGCCCTCACAAGCTGCCCAATTATGTACATAAAAGATTGCCCACAAATATATTAGCAGACTACAAAAGGTACCACTTTTAGACAATAACTCCTGCTTAAAATTTTTCTTTCCTGAAATCAGTCTGATCTAAGAAAGCAAACAGATACCATTTGTCTTTCAAGTCACTACTATCTTCCTAGTCTAGTTTATCAACTTGCCTGATATGCAGTCAGTGATGTTGTAGTCACAGTCCCATTCAAATTAAATAAGGGCAAGGGAATCCTCCCTGAGGACTACCAAAATTTATTCTGTGTCAGCTACAAAGTCCAGAAACACTATCATGAACCAAGAGATGTACTGCCATTTCAGTGAAATATTCTTGAGGAAACACAAAAAGCAAAGCAACCTTAACTTCACAGAAAATGCAGCAAGACATGTTAACATATAGTTGAGGCTTACATTTCTCTGTGATGATAGTTTATTCACCAGTGAATCAACCAAAATAAATTTTAAATACCTTCTCAGAGGATTCCAATCTAAAAAACAAACTGCAGCACTTTTCCTTCTCAGATAGTTATTAATCAAAATTACTACATAATATATAGAGGGCCTAAAATCTGCTTAGAAAGTATTTGTGATGGAGTCAGACTTTACCTTCAGTCTTTGCACAGATATGTCAGACAAATTCCTGTAAGCATTTTTATAATTTTATATTTTTAGCTAGTAAAAAGTGGTACAGACTTATGTCAAAACCAATTTTTATGAAAACTAAATTCTCACAAAAAAAGTAAAACTACCCAGATAATTAAAAGCAATATTCATTCATGTGATGAAGTGTAAGGGCTTCTTGTGAATAGAGAGACTGTTCAGCATAGTCTTGAAACAGGCTCCCCAGGAAAGTGGTGAAGTCATCATCCTTGGAAGTACTAAATACACAAGCAGACGTGGCACTCTGAGGTAAGGTTTAGTGGGAATGGTGGTATTTCACCAAAGGTTTGACTTGATGATCTTGCATATCTTTTTAAACCTTAATGATACTGTGACTGAACTAGGCTTTTTCTACTCTGCAACATCTTTACAGAGAGCACTGTGGGATGCTCGTCAAAAATATACTTTAACAGAGCAGAAGGCACCCACTCATTTGGAAAGTGTGAATCCTACTGAAAAAGGCTGAAATTACTTTTAATTATTTGTTCCACCTTTGTGCTTCAATAGTTTATAGAGATGCAGGAATTCACAAGAGTAAAACAAGTTTCACGGCATGCCATAGCAATTGTGAAACACTAGAAACTGAAACCATAGCAGTGTTTAACATAAATTTTATTTTTGCAGAATTGCTTGGTTAGAGCACCTAGCTAGTGGGCAACAGTTTGGGAGTGACATCAAGACACCTAATCACAGTTATTCTGGAATAAAAATGTGCTTTACAGTTACTGTTATAGGCAAGTTTGTATCAAGCATACTCCTCAGGATTTTACTGCATGCAGTCAACGACTGAGGTAAAAAGGCAGGAAATGACAAATTAGTTGAATTATGTTATCAGAACACATAGGATCAAACCCTGATTTCTGCTATAGTAGCTTTAGTTCACATTGGTAATGGAATAACCTGCACTTTATGTCACCAAAATCAGTAGGTTTTACAATCAACTGCAATTGGCATAAGCTTTTATAGCCTTTCTGTACACTTTTCAGACTTCCAAGCATAAAAACAGAACAACCAAGCCCCATTCCTTCGTATGTTTTAAAACAGCTATCAGGAGGCAGGCAGTTAGCAAGAAGGATCTCAGACAGCAATTCAGGTTAACTGAAGCCATTACCTGAATCACAAAACTGATCAACCTTTCTTGACAATAAAACTAGAGCTAAGTCAAGCTGAACTACAAAAGCAGGGAGCTTTGAACTGAAACATGCCCAACTTTCAAGTCTCTGCAGTTCTGTGTTAGTCAAGTGCTTGCATTCTTCTCCACCAGTGATTTCTGTGCTTTTGGTTCTTTTTTCTCCCAAGTAACTTTAACTTTCCAAAGAAGTATCCTTCTATAAATTAAGGTCTGAAGACCTTCTGGAAGATCAAAGCAATATTTAACTGGTAGGCTTAACGGTCCACTCTAACATTGAAGTACAACCACCCCTGACAGCAGCATAACAGAGGACTACATTTTTTCCTGGCAGATGAGAAACCCAAGTGCCACAAAAGGCTGTGGTATTTCATAACACTTGCCTTTAGACAGTGACAGCTGTAAGTTATGCCTAGAGAGACCATAGAGGAAAACTGATCACACACAAAGGTTTATGAAAGCTTTAAAAAAGTAAGTAGTTTGCTTCTTTCAGTAGCCTTCATTAAAAAAAAAAATATGGCCTTGAGAGCAAATTTCATGTAGCATTTTATCGCAACAGCAACTGTACGTTATCTTTCACAATTCCAGCACTGCCAAGGAACAGTAATCATTTTGCTCCTCTTGCCAAAGCAGGAAAAATGCTTGAGTTCACAATAAGAAGCTTCAAACATGGGGGAAAAAATACAGGTAGATTACAAGAAAAGCATGAAACTCAGTGCAATGAAGCTGACCCAAACAAATCAGAGAACAAGCTTGCCTTGGAGAGGTCAGTTGGCACTTTTAGACTTCAAAAAGAAAAAAAAAAAAAAAACCAACAGTGGATACTGTGTTGTTGCATTTGTTGACAAGGCAAACGTATTCTCTTCAAGTAACTTCTACCCATAAGTGAGAAGATGGGAAATGCAGAATTTCACCTTGGAGGGAAGTAGCTTCAAATTCACATGTCTGAGCTTGACCTGAGATTCTTTTCTGCTAGGGCATGAAGACATATGATATGATATATAATGATGTATGATATGATATATGATGATACATAAAACACATGTTTTATGTACCATTTAAGAAAAAGCAATGTGATGCCTTTTTTATCCAAAGAGCAATGGTCCATCTGAATCTTTACATAAACTAAGCAAACACCTATTGCCTACAAAGCTAGGGGGAAGGTTACCTCTTCAGAGTTCAGGAGCCCTATTTACTGTCTCCCCTGGCACTGTAAGCCACTGAAAATTTAATAAAGAAAATTACAGTTTGCTAGGCCATATAAAACACGAGGATGTATTATTTCTGCATAATAAAATTAACCTAGAATAGCATAAGGAATAAGCAGTTTCTGCTCTACCAGACTTGCTTCCCTTTCTGGGGCTCTACATCAATCTTGCTGCAAAATATCAGGAATTCGAGATTTATTTCTTACCACAGGAAATTAGTTGCTTGGAATAATACAGTGCTGTATATGCATCATAAACTTCCCAAGTTCCTCACATGCTGTGGTACACAGAAAGACACTGAGAAATTAATTATGACATTGCCAATAAATAATTACAGCTATGCAACCCATTTGTACCACACACAAGATAAAGTGGCAGCAAAGGCCTATGAAGATTTCGGTGCAGGCTGCCATGCTCTTTTAAGGAAATCCAAAGAAATACTGAGAGAGTAAAATATTGCTATCCAACTATTTTAGAAAAAACTACCTGGATGATGAATGTGTCAGCCATAAACACCTCATTCAAATCAACTTCATTGCTCCTTATAGTTCCTTCTTCATCCTAGTCTTTTAGGAGAAAAATTTGTAGAAATTGTTGTGGAACAGAGGTAGCTTCTAGCTCATAAGAGGTGCTGGGAATCCACAGGAAACTCAAAAGCTCACCATCATATTTTCAAACTCAGTGGAAGATGGAAGTCCCATCCCTGTAGCAGTCTAACTGGGAACTCCAGCAGTGCTGAATATGAGCCTTATTTTACTGATTTCAATAAAGACATTCAACTTAAATTCCAACCTTACAGTAAATGCTTAACATCAACTTCTAATAAAGATAAAACAGCATTTCTAGAGACACAAGCAGCTGTTAATTTAATATTACAGGGCAACAAAACAGGTGAAAGTTTTTAATTAAACATCCCTTCTGTAGGCTGGTATCCTGCAATTTTATGTATAAATAAAGGCGGGTGACTTATTTCTACTAAGTCTGAAAATAATAAAATTGGTTTCAATGACCTCAGAGATACATATGCTTATTTGTGGTTATGGCCCCAAGCAACCCTGAAATCAGTCATTCCATTAAGTCAGAAGCATGGCACAAAGCCAAGCTCCTGTAAGAGTTAAAGGTCTTACACATACTTTCTTTGTGTGTTTATTTGAATAGAATGGTGACTTTGGGGTTTGGGCCACCCATAACTTATAGACCTCCCATAACAATTAAAGAAGCTGAATCAACTGAATCTTAGCATATACCAGTTATCCTTGGGACACTAGCTCTTTAAACACAATGTAAAATCTTTGAAAATTGAAGCAACAGGGAAAAACATCACAATAGAGTTTGTCTGGAGATATTTTAACGTATATATTCCTCTACAGATAAGTCAGGCAACATTTTGGGGATGGTTTAATTACAATAGTAGAATAAAGAACCTAAATGCCCTTACACAGCCAAAAGAAATACACAAACTGCCCAATACAATAAAACAAGGAAGAATGGTGATAACTGTCACAAAACACAGAAAGTAATTCAGGCCACCATACTAGGGGGTTTTGGGTCTTTTCAGTTTGATTTTTGGTTTGTTTGGGTTGTGGATTTTTTAAATAAATAAAAAAATTTCTTTTTTTCCCCTGTCTCTCCAGAATCACAAAAAGAAGTTGCAACAGCTAACTCATATTATCAGAAACACCACAATGATGTGGGGAAATCAAAAACAAATTAAAATTTGAACATTCACAAAAAACAGTAGTCTTAGGGGCACTCTGCTAACTGAAGAAACATGCAATCGTTCTCATTCTGGGCTCCAGAGCTCCAAAAGTAATCATTAATTACTTTTTCATTCAGAAGCTTCAGAAACTTTTTGGTAATTTTTAATTCAGGGAGTTTTCACAGTACAAGAAAACATCAGACTATCTTATTTCAACCTTTACAGCTGAGGTCTCTCAAATAAGAGAAACTCACAAGGAAAAAAAAGCTACATCAGATGATGAGCAGGAAGAAAGATGTGTCAAACTTGTTATCACACATAACAAAAGCTATACTTACTGCTCTGTTTTCCGCTGGTGATACTGCTATCTACCATAAAAGGTATCCCTCAAAGACAACAAGTGTCACATTGACCCAAATAAAGAGAATGAAGTTTTTAGTACTTCCTAATAGCAGTCATCCTTATCCATTCTAAAATATATGCCCCATGTCTAAATTTAAGACTGTAAGGAAAAGTCGATCAAACAAAAGAAAGCAGCACGAAAAATGTACTAGATTAGGACAAAATTGTGATGATTTTTTCTTTGAACAGGTACCATAGTAAAGGTTAGCAGTAACCAATTCCAGCAGTATCAGTTCCAGCCAGGTCAACTACCACTTTGAACAGCGTGCAATAAATTATACAAGTGTGACATACACTGCAATTGAGGAACTGCTGTTTGTAGATAGTTCAGTGCCTGCATCTGAAGTTTTAATTTGACTTCTGCATGACTTCTTAGTAAACGTCAAGGAAGGAATTCAGTGCAACTTTCAGTAATACTAAATATCAACTAGTAAAACTGAATTATTATTAATATTACTACCATTATTAGAGCAACTTTTAAAGCGCTTTTTTCTCTATGGCCTTAAACAAAGAGAGGAAAGTATTGCCAAGAACAGCGGACACACTGAGTTACTGAAACTCCACCTTTCCTGGCATCCAAAATATTGTTAAAAAAAGATAAGGGTTGCTCCAAACTGAATTCCGCATAGGTCTTAATATCGAATGGATTAACTCAGAAATGAAAGTTCTTAATCAAACACAGGATAAAGACAATGCAGCTAATCAATTGCATCTGTGATCTGAAAGACTGCATCTGACTTAATGCTGAAAACTGAAGCAGGATAGAAATATACACAAATGTTTCGGTTGCATATATATGTCAATGTTTTAATGGCCAGCTCAATTTAATGGGCCAAAAGGGAAGGAAAAAAAAAAAAAAGCCAAACCTGCAGCAGGGTATTTACCATATAAGGCAGAGGTGGTAAGTACTGATTCTTGTAGCATACCTGCAGTTTATTATGCTCCCTTCATCAAAATAGCACAAAAAGTAGTTTGCAGATACCTCACTCTGATAGGACACCCCACTGGACTTCCTTCCCACCATGCATGTTTTGCCTTTGTGGAATTAACTTGAAGCCAGGAACAACAATCCACCTTTCCTCTCAGTATTTATTACATGGCTTCTTACTCTGTGAAGGACGTCTATGAAATACGTTTTTGTAATTTTTCAGAACTTAAATAGATGCTGTGCAATTACTTGTAAACTGAAGTTTCATGGTGATGTTTTTCAAGCTCAACTGATTAAAGCTTGTTCAATGGATCTTGAAGAAAATATATTATTCACCTTAATAAGAATTTATGCAAATCACTGCCACTAGCTTTTAGAGAAAAACATTTTCAATTACTTGTAATTAGGCTTTTTAGTTCTAGATTTCTGGGGGTTTTGCTACTAGAAAATTATAAGAATGGATTGTTGGAGGTTTTATTCAATTGTGGGAAACAAAACTTCATTGTTGTGATGTAAAAACTCCTATACAAATGAACTTGTAAGTGTAGAGCCCTTTTAATCTCTGCCATTCAGATCATGTCTAAATATATACCACCAGATATCCATGACTGGAAAGACAACACAGCAAATTTGTCCCTGGTGTTGATATATACAAATTACTCCTTGGCTTTCAGAGAGCAACTTTATAGGAAAAATAAATAAAATTATTCAAATAAATAAAGTATTCAAATATTGGCATGTCTTCCTATTACTTTTGAAACCCTTACAAATACACAAATATCTCTCTCTCTAAATATAATATTGTAAAAGCATTTTTTGGTACATATTTCAAAGCCATTTCAGTGTCTTAGCATTAATATTAAAAAACCCCTTGCTTAAGTGGATAACTGCTCTTTGAATATAGCCAAAAAATAGTCCAGCAGAGAAGCTGCAACAACTCAGAAAGAACCACGCACTCACCAGTAATAACATTTGAACATTTTTTACAGGTACAGATTTACAGTGAGGAAGACACAAAGCTTCAGATGTAATATTGTAGAGTTTCTTATGATTAATTAAGAAGCTCCTCACATGAAAGTGAAATCCTTATTGCAGTTCAACTGATTTCCTAAACCCAGGTGATTTCAGCTCTTCTGAACAGAGAGCTACCAAGCATCACTTTGGTTCTCACTTTATCAGCTGAGGCAAGGGACAGAAAACGGGAGAAGATTTCTGCTACAGTCTTGCCAGTGGAGCTTCTTATTTTTAGAGAACAGCCCACATGCAATGAGTCTTGAGTGGTCCCATCAGGCTGGAGTAGAGCAAAATCCTGCCACAGCTTTGTTCTATCCTCTTTCTTGAGCAGTGAAATAGCATCCCTGGCCACAGAAATAATCACTCAAACTTCATCCATTCTGCCCATCAAACTCATGACTAATTTGAGAGAAGGAAAGACAATGAGGGAAGCAACTGCAAGACCTAGCTAGAACTAGAATTCAGATAAGCCATTTTCTGCCTGTTCCTATTTCTCTTTGAAGTCATTGGATCACAGTCCTAGAACACCAGTGTTAAAAGCAGTCTAACATATCTCGTTCTCTGTTCTTTCCCTTCTTCAGGTTTTCCCACGCTAGAGAACAGTAAGGACAGAAATTAGGCAAAATATGAATAACTGCCTCAAGCAATCCATGTTCTACAAACTTACAGCTACTCATCAATGACAACTCCCTTCATGTCCCTTTTTCAAGTATTCCTGCATGGCATGTTTTCTGCTACAAAATGGAAGTTCTAATCCACACTGATGGCTGCAATCATAGCTCCTATTCATAAAACAGAGGAATTGCACATAGACATATTCCCTCACCTGTCACAGCTCTTTAATTCTATGTCATTTAACCAGGAATGAAAGAGCACTTTCTCTTGGAAAAGCAACTGTGAAAATGACTAACTGGTTCTAGGTTTATAGCCTTCAAATCCAGATCAATGTGCTCACAAAAAGAAGTTAGCGATCTCCAGCTGCTAGCTCTACAAAATCAACCAGGGTTCTGAAAATCAAACTGTTCCTCTTTGAAGCCTATATGGCTTTTGATTTAGGAATAAAAGTTTGGTGGACTAATTACAACTGCAGTGACATTTTTAAACATCACAGATCACAACAAGGAGTACATCTGCTGTGCTCAAAAATATAACTGAAAATTAATGTACAGGACAACCAGTTTGAGTTGAACATAAAAACAGGAGTAAAGCTTTGGAGGAGCAAGCAGATTCATTAGAAATTAAAAGGCAAAGCAGAATATTAAATAGACACATAAACAAGGTGAAACTGTTCTATGTTTCTAATTTGCAGGCAGAATCTGGCAGCTGAAACTTCATTAGCAATTCTCTAGGCAATGCATGAAGCAGCTCAGCCTCCCATGACAGTACCTGTTCTGCAGGGCCAGTAGTAGTAAAACTGACATAACAGGTAGAATCATAAAGACAAGGAACACCACTTTTCAACACCCTCAATAAAGCTCATGTGGTTTATTTTTAAGCACCCACTTGGCCCTTTTGGGAGTGTGGTTATGGTCAGATCACAGAAACCACCTTTTGAACTTCAAAATTCACTGCCAAAGGGATATTACGATGCAAAATTACATCTCCTTGTTTTGCCATTAACACTGTCTAAGCTGCCAACTTCTTTCTGAGAGTAAATCAGATCTTGTTTTACAGAAAAATAACTTGCTGGGGATTATTTCTTTTTTAATGCAAACAACTAAAATATTCAATATTGAACCAATTTCCTAGATCCAATTTTCATGCAGATGTGGCACTTAGGGATATGATTTAGTAGTGGTCTTGGACTCCATGATCTTAGAGATCTTTTTTCAAACCAAAGGATTCTGTAATTCCATGACTTCTAGGAAATGGTACAATAACTTAACAGGCACTAGAAAACAGTGTTCAGGAGACAAGTCCAAACAATTAGGTATCTGGAAGTTCTTTAGCTCCTGGAGTAAAGTGGCTAGTATAAATAAAAACTCAGGCATTCCAAA
>VWYP01004336.1:0-12633 GCA_013400435.1 Pycnonotus jocosus
TGGATGATGGATGGATGGATAGAGCCATGGATGGATGGATGGAGCCATGGATGGATGGATGGATGATGGATGGATGGATGGAGCCATGGATGGATGGATGATGGATGGATGGATCCATGGATGGATGGATGGATCCATGGGTGGATGGAGCCATGGATGGATGGATGGATGGATGATGGCTGGATGGGTGAATGGAGGGGTNGGCTGGATGGGTGAATGGAGGGATGGATGGATGGATGATGGATGGATGATGGATGGATGGCTGGGGGGCTTTGATCAGGACAGCCTGCAAAGGGGATTTGTGCTCTGCAGGGGCTCCTGGGCCAGCCTGGCTGTGGGATTGGGGTAAATCCACATTGCCACAGAGCCCAGAGGGATGTGCTGCACTCCTGTGGGGAATAACAGCAGTTGTTCCCACTCCCAGCTCAGCCACAGGGCTGGCAGGTGTCTGCAGGGCTGGTTTAGTGAAAAAAACTAAAAAAGCAGCTGCACAAACACCTGGAGAGAAGAAAGCTGATAAAATCATCCATTTTTGCCTTTTACATCATAAAACAAGACAGAAAACACAGCACCTTTAGGAGTTGTTCAGTAAGGAAGGACTTGCAGGTATCTGCAGGGCTGGTTTAAGAAGAAAGACTGAAAAACAGCTACCCAAACATCTTGAGAGAAGAAAGCAGATAAAATCATCCATTTTTTTGCTTTTTTACTCATAAAACAAGACAGAAAACACAACATCTTTAGGAGTTATTTAGTAAGGAAGGACTTGCAGGCGTCTGCAGGGCTGGTTTAGTAAAAAAACCCTAAAATTAGGAAGCTACTCAAACACCTTAAAAGAAGAAAGAAGATCAAACCATCCACTTTTGTTCTTTAACTAATAAAACAAGACAGAAAACACAACATCTTTAGGAGTTATTTAGTAAGGAAGGACTTGCAGGCGTCTGCAGGGCTGGTTTAGTAAAAAAACCCTAAAATTAAGAAGCTACTCAAACACCTTAAAAGAAGAAAGAAGATCAAACCATCCACTTTTGTTCTTTAACTAATAAAACAAGACAGAAAACACAGCATCTTGAGGAGTTGTTCAGTAAGGAAGGACTTGCACGTATCTTTAGGGCTTGTTTAGTGAAAAAACCTAAATTAAGAAGCTACTCAGACACCTTGAGAGAAGAAAGCTGATAAAACCATCCATTTTCGTCTTTTACCTCATAAAACAAGACAAAAACCACAGCTTCTTTAGGAGTTGTTCAGTAAGGAAGGACTTGCAGGTATCTTTAGGGCTTGTTTAGTAAAAAACCCTAAATTAAGAAGCTACCCAAACACCTTAAAAGAAGAAAGCTGATAAAACCTGATTTTTGTCCTTTAACTCAAGAAACAAGACAGAAGACACAGCACCTTTAGGAGCTGTTTAAAGCACATCAAACCATCAATTTTTGTCCTTTAACTCATGAAACAAGACAGAAGACACAGCATTTTTAGGAGCTGTTTAAAGCAGATCAAACCATCCAATTTTGTCCTTTAACTGGTAAAACAAGACAGAAAACACAGCTCACACACAAGCTGGCAGCCCTCAGGAGCTGGCAGCTCCTCATCCCCCTACGGCCTGGAGCAAGAAACCGCTGCTACTAAAACACATCTGTCCTGTTAAAAAATAAAGGTTGTTCCCACTTCTTTTCACCCAGATCAACGAGTGGGAAGAAGAGAAAAAGGAAAGCTTTCGCAGCCACAAGAATGTCCTCATTGTTTTGGGTTTCCACAAACACCAGCCCAGCCGCTGCCGGAATAATTTTGAGTTTTTCGCTCTGCTCTGCCCCTGCTCGTGTGCCCACAATAAAAAGTTGCTTTCAGCAGGGCCAGAGCCCTCTTTCCAACGCAGCCCTGAGCAGAGGCAGCCCGGCCATCCCTCAGAGCGTGACGTTTGTGAGTTATTTTGGGGGTTTTTGGCAGAGCCCTCGGCACCAGCCTCGAGAGCAGCCCTCCAAAGTGTGTGCTCAGCTAAATCCGCGCCGGGTAAGAGAAATATCGAGGAGTCCAAGAGCGTCGCCCACCTTCCTCTGCGGGATTGCTTTCAACCCAAACACCCCGTGGGTGGAGAGATCCTCCTGCCTCTTCCAAGTGGATTTTTGGGGGTTCATTTGCATGCATTTGCATCACTCCAGAAAACTGGGGTTTTTTCTGGGGGGAAGGGGGGAATGCGTACCTGACGTTTCACACTGAAGTTTTTATGTGTTGAAAAATTCTGAGTTATCCTTTGGGTTGGGAGGCAGCGGCTGAGCCAGCGGGTTTGTAATTCCCTGTGGTCTGACAGGGGCACGGGATGCACAGTCCAGTAAATTCCGTGGAATTCCAGTCCGGAAAAACAACCACAAATCTTAAAACACCCAAGTCAGGGCCTGCTGTCCTGGGGGAAGCTGAAGAGCAGAAATTCCTCAAGTGGCTGAGGGGATTTGGGTTTTTCTGATACTTCTTCTGTCTCCAGAAACCCCCCAGAGTTGCCCAAATTGCCTCAAGAAATGGAATTTTAAAAATCATCAGTGATTTCACCCTCCTGTGGTGACCTCTCCCCTTGCAGGGACTGTCAGGAACCAATCTGATATTTCTACAATTTCACAGCACAATTTTATCACCATCTGAAATGCGTTTTTTTTATTCTAAAGTGAATATTTTAAAGTGAAATTTATTCTAAATGAATATTCTAAAGTGAAATTTATTCTAAAGTGAATATCTTAAAGTGAAATTTATTCTAAAGTGAAATTCTACTCCTTCACAGGAGCAGAATCTTATCCCTCATTGCCTTTGTTCTTCTTTCTTCCTGCTTTTATTTTATTGCTTTGGCCTGTTGGGAATTTTTGGCCCTTTTTTTTTTTGGATTCTAGATGAAGACAAGAGCAATGTGTCATCAATCCATCCCTTCCAACACTTGCATTAAACGCTTTCCTGCTTGCAGAGTGGGTGGAAAAATCAGGATTTTCATGGATAATCTCTATGCCGACAGGCAAACACTGCATTATGGATAACAACAAATAATGATTCACTGGGATGAGGTGGGAAGGGCTGGAAGTGCTGCAGAGCCTCAGGCAAGTCCCCAGCTCATGGAGTGGCCACCAAATCTCCAATTTTATTGCTTCAGGAGGAACAAAATACAGCAAAACTCAGAGCCAAGTCGTGTTTTGAGGAGGAGAAGGGAATATTTATCTCCCCTGGAAAAACTCTGATGCCTGGGATCTACAGAATATGAGCATGGTGTGGACAGATAAGATAAAGAGCAATAAACTCCTTTTTGATTTAAAACTTTATTTGTCATCGGCAATGTTGCCTTGCTAGAGGATTTCTTATATATTCTGGTGAATCTCACTTAATTTTAGAGCTTTCTGCCCAGTAAATGGAGAAATCTGGGTGTCTTAGAGGGTGGGTCACCCCTTCTGGTTTTGTTTAGGATGGGATCAATTATTTTTTGGTAGAACAGCACATTTTTTTTATCCTTAAGTGGCCGGCAGTCACAGGAGCAGAATCTTATCCCTCATTGCCTTTTTTCTTCTTTCTTCCTGCTTTTATTTTATTGCTTTGGCCTGTTGGGAATTTTTCCAGCTTTTGACTCCAGCTGGACAGGGTTACAATCCTTGATTTCAAATTTAAATACCTGATCAATACATTCAGATGAAACAAGCCTGGATTTAATTCTAGAAAATGGAAAGTTTGTTTTGCCTCCACTTTAATTTATTTTCCTTTCCTTTGTAACAACTTTGTTCATATCTAGCATGTGAAATCCATCATTTCACTTTGGAAAAACAAACTTTCCTCAAGCCAAAACCCCTCATCCAGGTTTACATCCTCCAGCACATTTATCAGGCCTGGTGGTGGTGGTGGTGCTCTCCTGGACATTCAGAGCAGATAAATCAGCACAGCAATAAACACAAATAACGCCAATCACCATCCAAATATTCATTTTCTGTGGGCATTAGAAACTTTTTGGACATTCTGAGCCCTCCACGAGGCACTCAGGTAGTTTCAGACTGGTGGAAATAAATAAAGGGGAAATCAGAAATAAATAAAGGAGAAATAAATAAAGGAGAAATAAATAAAGGAGAAAATCTGAAGTTGCAAATTTTTTTTTCCGCTTTGGTTTTTTTGGGTTTTTTGCGTTTTTTTTTGTTGTTTTTTTTTCTTTTTTTTGCAGTGAGTTTGTACTTAACAACAACGAGGGCCTGATGTTGATTTGCACCCCGTGGGTTTCCAAGTGAGGCAGCAGAGCAGACTCACAAATCACTGCTCCTCAACGACGGGACAGCGAGATGGCAGCGCCAGGGGCAGCAACCGGCCGTGGTTTACTTAAGGAGCAGCATCAACAGAGGAAAAGCATCCAGCATCACCTCTCCCAGAGGGGTGTGATCCAAGGAAAGCAAACAGCCAGCTCCAGAAAGCCCAGGAGGAGCCTTCCCGGGGCGCTGGGGGTGCCGCTGGAAGGGCGGCGGCGATCCGCGATCCGTCACTCCCGAGCTCCCCGATCCTGTCGCGCTGCTCTGGAGAAGCAAAGCTGGGCTCCAGGAGCAGATTTGGATTCATGTGGTGCCAAGCCCGAGATGTAAACACTGCCCGGTGCCAGCCAGGAACGTCACAGCGCTCGGGGCACGTGGCAGTGAGGAGGGGGAATTATTGATTTGGGAATAAATAACCCCTCACTCCGCTGGAAATCTTTGTTTCCAGTCGATATCGGGCTGGTTTTCCAGCAATGCTTTCTCTCAAACCAGCAGAAACAAGGGATGTGTTTGGTGATATCCAAGGATTTCAGGATCCTGGGATTGCTCCCCTGGGTGAGGGAAAACAACTGCTGTCTTACAGGCAGGGAAAACACGGCCAAGTTGTTCAAAGAAGAAAGGATTGGTGCCCCCACGCTGGGCACAAGGCACAGAAAAAGGGGCTTGGAATGGGATGAAAGGGACAAATTTGTCCTAAGAGCAACAACAACAACCAACGATGGAGTGAGGCATTAATAAAGCCATCACCTTCACCCAGGTTTTCTTAAACCTCCTATTCCAATCAATAGCGGTTTGTATTTCTGAATCGTTTCAGATTTGTTTCCAGCACCATAATTAGACTGCAGGGTTTTAAAAGATCTCCCAACCTAGGGCTGGAGCCACCTCTGGCTCTGCCATTCCCCCCAGGTTGTGGGAGAAATTTCTTTTTTCCTCCTTCTCTGAGAAAGCCACGATCAGTTCAATGTCCCTGGGTTCATCCCTCTCTGCCTGGGTGAGTCTGGAATCAAGGAAATCAAGATCACAGAATTAATCCTGTGTTTTATTTAGGTGGGAACTCTCTGCTCCCCTTTAATACCGTGGATTTCTTCATCAGCAGGATTTCTGAGTGAGCACATCCCCATTTATTTACCTAAGAGAAGTTTACAGCCAGGCTGGTTGGGGTTTTTTTTCACTCCTAAGCAACACCAATGTTGGATTGTTTTTTTCCTGTGTACTGAAATCTCAGCTGCAGCTTTGTCAATATTTGGCCTTATCTTAAAGAACGACAAAGCAAGGTCAAAGGAGAGTAAACTCACCCTCCAGAAAGCAAATATCAATTATTTAACAACTGCTCTGGGCAAGCTTAGGAGAGGAATGGCAAGAAAGTCAAAGCCTGGCTCTCCAGACTGAGCTGTTGTGCTTTGAACCCAGCGCTTGTTGATACAGAACAAATCTAAACTGTCCAAGCGCAGGGCTGGATGGGATTTGGGGAAGGAATTGTTCCCTGGGAGGGTGGGGAGGCCCTGGCACAGAGCAGCTGTGGCTGCCCCTGGGTCTCTGGAAGTGTCCAAGGCCAGGCTGGACGGGGCTGGGAGCAGCCTGGGGCAGTGGAAAAAGGGGAATAAGATGAGCTTTGAGTTCCTTTCCAACCCAAACCAGCCTGAGATCCCGTGATTGTGTTTCTTTTACTTTTGACTGCAAGAACAAATTGTCCCCTCTGTTTTTAAGGGTCTGAGAGCACAATTCCACCACAATTCCATCAGTCCTTATTCACAGCTCTTTGCTTGGGATTGCAGAGTGGGAGGGGAGATCTTGGAAACCCTGGGTGATTTCAGCACCTCCTAAAGGAGGAGTTGGTTTAGGAACTGGTTTAGGAACTCCTGGGTGTAAAATGCCAGCAGATGCATTTAGGGCTGGGAACTGAAACGAGGATTCTGACCATGAAAAGCTGAGAGGTTCTGGGGCAGTGCTGGAGCAGGGGCTGACGTTCTGCCTGCAGGGTTGAACCCTGAATTCCAACCAAATCTACACGAGTGGATCCAGCAGAGACCAGTGGCTCATTCACACCTCCAAATCCCAGGGCAGATTGGAGAAGAGGGCCCTGAAGGAGAAGCCTGTAAAGGATTTATGAACTCCTTGGTGTAGTCAGAGCAGCAGAGGATCAGTCTGGGCTCAAGGAGCCCGTGTGTTAATTCCTCACACTTTTACAATCCCCCTTCCCACCCTTTTTATATCAGTAGCAACAATAATGTTCAGTTGGGGAATATTCCCTGCCTGAGCTTTCTGCTTTACCATTGTGCTCCTACAACACTGTCCTGTTTAAGTTACAAATTTCAATTTCTAATTTCCAATCGAAATTCCTGAGTAGAAACCCCTCAATCACCTGCCAGAAAGGCTCTACAGACCCTGGGACACTCTGAAATTACCCCAAGTTTCTAGAATTTAACAGAGCAGCTCCTTTAAAATCCCCTCTCAGCTGCACTGGGGAGCAGAATCAGCCTTTTGAGAGCGGTTTCACTTAATTCAATAAAATTTACATGTTTGAAGAATAACCCGTGTAGCACCTGGAAAAGTTTCCATGGATTCCTCGGGATTAAAGCAGGAAAGGTCTGAGCTGCCCCAGACTGTCCTGGCAGAGCTGAGCTCCAAACCTTGACCATTCCAGAGCTTTGGGGCACTGCTTTTGCTCCACTCTGCAAAGTGTTTGTTTGATCCACAGCATCTCCTCCTGCTCAGCTCTGACACCACAGGGTGAAGGATCAGAAGGGATGACTCAGGAAATGTTTTGCTTTCCCTATATTCCCCCCTCCAAGGGTGGAAATTTTGGAGGAATCCCTGCTTCTAAGATAACATTGATTGCAATTTCTTACGTACTCTGTTTCAGCTAAGTGAAAGGAAAATAATGAGCCCAGTGTTTGGGCATGGAGATCTGCCTGGTTTAAAAAAAAAAAAAAAAACACCCAACCAAAACACAGCCCAAATATGTAAAAAGCAGGGAGTGAATCACTGGCAGTGGCAACTCTGTCAGGATTAGGAAATTAGGTTCATTAAAGGTGTGGTAACTTAATTTTCTATGCAAGCACGTAACGACGAGGGTTGGGCAGAAAAAAAAAAAAAAAAAAACCTGCTCAGACATCCAATTTTACACAAACCCACCCAAAGCTGGCAGGGAGGAGCTCCCCAGCTCCTGGCTCCCTCTTTGGGTTACTTTTGCTCGAAATTGGCCAAATTAGCCCCAAACTGGGTCCCCTTGCTGGGAGCAGTGGGGATCTGGGGGTGCCACTCTCCAAACCCCCCCAGAGGAGCCCCCACACAATTCCCTGCTCCAGCAGGGAGGGAGATGAATCCCAGGAGGAGCCACAGCCCTGCTTGGCCCTGGTCCCCTCCTGAGACAGGTCCCAGACTCCTTGTTCCATGTTTTCCTCCATTTTCGTTCCCAAATATCCACATCTGTGGCATCCCTGAGCCTTTTCCATCACCCTGGGGATTGTGGTGGTGGCTTTTCCCCAGCTGGGCTCAGGGTTTGGGGCGCTAATTCCTTTAAACCCTTCCATAATCACACGAATGAGCTGGAATCACCTGGTGCTCCAGTTAATCATTCCCTGTTGTTATGGATCCTCCAAGGAGTATTTATGGATGAGTGTGTGGTGGGTGCAGAAATCTCCCCTCTGATCACTGAGGGAAAGCCTGGAGATGAAACCTCCTTTCTTCTCCCCAGACTGAGTCAATTTTCACCACTCGTGGCTTCAGACAAAGGCACAAAACCAAAGAAACTCCAGCCCCAACCTCACTTTATGGTCCTTTTAACAACTCAAACTTCACGACTGCCCTCCAAACCGGGCTCATTGCCTCGCCTCTCCTCGAGATGCTCGAAATAAAATTGAAGGAAAATTTGTTTCCCAAACGAACGCCGCGATTTTGCTCCTTTTCTAATTTCCCTGTGGTTGCCCAGCCCAAACAGAGCCCGGGTTAATTTAGCGAGGGAGAAGGAATCACTCTGTTTATATCTATATGTTTAAAACAAGAATCCTGTCCATGTTCTCTCATTCTCCGTGTGTAGGGTTGTTTCCACAGCCAAAATTTCTGGTGGCCTATTAGCACTATATAAAACCCTAAAGATTTCCTGTTCCAGCAGGCAGCAGGTTTGACAGAAAAGCTGAACTGGATCCTTCCAGGGAAAGTCAGGCTTTGGGAGACACCGAAATGCCACCAAAACTCTGCTGCTCACCAAGCCTCGTCCCTAATTCCCAGCCCAGTTTTCCTTGTGCTTGGGAATTCGAGGGGTTTAGGGAGCACTGAGGGGTGTACAGATATTTTTGGGGTGCCCTGAGATCCTGGGGGATGTTCAAGCAGAAGGGAAGGGAAGCACCTTCATGGCTTCTTTGATAAGAACAGCGAACAGGGAGTGAAATTTGGGGATTGGCTTTGGTGCATCTCCTTTAGGGTTCCCAACCCAACACCCAAAATCAAAAATTAATTTATGACCAATTAATGTTCATTCCCGCTGCCTCAATCAAACCTTGAGCTGTGGCCTCTCAAGGAGGGGAAGGAGCTTCAAGGGACCCTCCAGGATCTCCAGGATCTCCAGGGAGCTCCAGGGGCCCCAGAGGAGTGGGGCAGGTGAGTGGGAATAACGTGGATTTTTGACACCGCACATTGCACATTTGCTGTGTTTTCATTTCGCCTCCTGGAAGCCGTGAGGGTGAACATTATTAAAATTTTTTTAAAAAGAGGGAAAGAAGAAGAAAAAAATAAAATTAAAAAAGGGCAAAAAGAAAACAGCGCAAAGCAACAAGGGAGGTTTCTGTCCCAAAAAAAAGTCCGAAACTGGCTCCAATTGGAGCTGGGTACGGAAATGCTGGAACTTGTACCCTCCAGTGGCAAAATAAAACAGGCTACCATTATTAGAAATTTTCTACAGCTAAAGATGTAACATCATAGCTAAATTCAGTCAGAGACAGGTCGAGCAACAAAAACCAGGAGCCAAGGCAGTCTAGTCTGGTCTGAAACCTGATTCAGGCACCAGATTATGAATAGATTTAACTGGTTTGCCAAATGAAAATGTAGATTTTGGCAGTGTTTGGGCTCCTTTTATTTTTTTGATGTTTTTGGTGTGCTATATGTGGAGTCCTATTGCGCGCTGTGGGGATATGAGAAAAGAGCCTTTTTATATTATATAACTGCTGGAGGCTCGTGTGAGCGTGTGTGGAACTGAAAAAACTCCCTTAACCCCCGGAGTGCCGGCAAGGAGCTCTGCCTCAGGAAGGACCACACTCAGCACCAGCATCTCTGGTGGCTTCCACATCCCTGGAATTGTCCAAGGCCAGGTTGGAGCAGCCTGGGACAGTGGAAGGTGTCCCTGCCCGTGGTTGGGGGGTGGATGAGATGATCCTGAAGGTCCCTCTCAACCCAAACCATTTTAGGGTTTTGTGCTCACAGCCAAACTGGTTCCACCTTTCCCTACAAACTCATCCAGAGGAGATCCAGCAGCCCCTGCCAGGCTGGCCCAGCTCTGGAATTGTCTGCTCACCCTTTGTGGGATAACAGCTCAATACCCAGGGCCTCCTTCTTCCTTGGTCATTTGCAGGATCAAAGAATCACAGAATATCCTCAGCTGGAAGGGATGCACAGGGATCTTTAAAGGGCAGCTCCTGGATCAATCATATATTGATTGATTAAAGTGAAAAAACATATTCATCTCCCTATTTGTGCCCTGCAGAATCATCTGAAACCCCTCTGAGAGAGAGAGGTGGGTATTTCAAAATGAAAAAAACACTTTAAAATGCCCAGAGGCTGCAGGCCCTGCAGGTACAGCAGGAAAAAGCAGCAGGAGATCCCTGGAGGTGCCTTTTGGTGACAGATTCCAGCTCTCTCTCCGTGGTTTTCACTCTGATTCCCGTCAGGTGTGCGAGCTAGGCAGGAAAGAAAAAGAAATTCCAAGAGGAAAACACAATGGAGCAGGGGATGGTCAGGGGAGGAGGGGGCAGATCCCTGCTCTGTGCCTGCTCTTGGCTCTGTTCCTGTCACCCCACGGCACCCAGGGCACCCTCGGAACCCCACCCTGGAACATCCTGAGCACCAAGGGACGCACCAGGATCATCCAGGCCACATCCTGACCCACGGCACCCAGGGCACCCTCGGAACCCCACCCTGGAACATCCTGAGCACCAAGGGACACACCAGGATCATCCAGGCCACCTCCTGACCCTGCACCCCAAAACAGGGGGCCAGCAGGGCACCCCAAACTCCCACCCTGTGCCTGAGAGCGTTGCCCAAACACTCCCTGGATTTGGTGACCTCTTCCCTGTGGAGCCCATTCCTATTCACCCTCAGCTCTCCCAGCCCAAGGCTGCTCTGTTGGAGGCTTTGTTGGAGCAGGACCCCTCTCCCCAAAGCCACCCTCGGGCCACACCAACCCTCAGGGAGACATTTCCCACCCCAGCACCTCCTTCTGGCCTCTCAGTTTTCTCTTATTTATTGTTATTTAAAATAAAACCCCTAAAAAAGGGCCAGACACCCTGCGCCAGGTGTGCAGAGCGGCACAAAGAGCAGGGACAGCTCAGGGCTGGAGCATCACGGAGGAGAATCCACATGCTGCTGGGGGATGTTCATTAATCATCCAGCTAATTTGTTTTCACACAGGAGCGCTGACAGCAGCCGAATGTTATTGTAGCAGCAGCGCTGCATAATCCCCACTATTATGGGTTTAGCAAACGACTGCTCTGTGTTCGCCCGCTGCTCCTTTCCCCATCCGAGCCCAATTGTAAATTGTAAATATATCTTTTTTTTTTTTTTTTTTTTTTCCCATCTGCTGAAAGGAACGGCCCCGCCAGCTGTGGCCAGGGGGATGAAAGGATTGCTGCTGTCTGCTCCCTCCTCCTCCCTCTGGTCCTTATCTCAGGAACACGGGTTGAAATCTGGCCCAGAATTTAGTGAGTGTTGGGAGGGTTTTTACGAGGCAGTGCTTTCGCAGGCTGCTCTTGAGAAGATCTGAATTTATATCCACGGACACACGTGGGTTATGGTGGCTGAGGTTATTCCTCCAGTAAATCTCTCTCCTGTTTGTACACAATGGGCTCAGGCAGCGTTCACACCAGAGAGGAGAATAATCCAGTGGTTAAGGTTAACTTGGGATTTGAGAGGCCTGGGTTGAATTCTCCCCTCTGCCACAGCCTTCATTTTAATACACATTAAACATGTTTATGTCTGTGTGGATCATGGAAAGGGCACAGAGGATATTGAGTTGTCCTTCAAAAGCAGATTTGAACCCTCACTAGCCCTGGTTTTTGGGGGGAATCCGTATTCAGTAAAGGGTTTGGATGAGCTTTGACCTTCGTGGAACAGGGACAGACTCGGACACATCCTCCAGGCCAAGGGAAACCCCACCCAGCCCTTCCTTCCTGCCACGCTGGCTGAACACAGATCTTGGAATGGTGGGATGGTTTGGGTTGGGAAGGGACCTTAAATCCCATCTTATTCCCTCACTGTGTCCCACAGCAGGGACACCCTCCACCACCCCAGGGTGCTCCAAGCCCCACCCAGCCTGGCCTTGGACACTGCCAGGGATGGAGCAGCCACAATTCCCTCCCACATCCCACAGGGCTGGGCAGTCCAATGGGAAGGGGTGACCCCATACAGTGACCAACCCTTCCAATGACCCCAAGTGAAGCCAAGGAATTCTTTCCCTCCCTCTCACTCTGCTCTTCCCCTGGATCCTTTATAGACCCAAAATTCAACTTTTCCTGTCCAACTGCTTTGTCATCACACCAAAGTGGGTGTCAGGGAGCAAAATTGGGTCAAAATTCAACCCCTACACGGTTTTAAAGCATTTCAAGCTGAACTCCAGGAATGATTTTGGAACAGATGGGCACCTGGTGTTTCCCAACATGGCAACTCCCTGCACGGCCTCACTTGCAGCAATCGCTCATAAAAATCCAGGGAGCCAATAAAGGGAGGAGAGGAGAGGTTGCAGGTGTTTACTGGCTGTAAAATTATTAATACCAGCTTCAAACATGCGATTGTGGTGTTATTGCTGGTTGTACAGCATTTAAAAAAATCGTAACAATAATTTTTTTTTTTTTTAAAAAATGGAAAACCATTTTGTTGCACAAGTTTCGGGGTTTATTGCAGGGAGATTTTAAACATTTGGCTTGCTACAAATTTACAACAGAGTCCTGCAGAAGGGTTTGGGGGGGCTTCATTTTAACCCCTCACCAAACATTAAAAAAAAAAAAAAAAAAGAAAGAGACCAAATCCAGTTTAAGGAGGATCTGAGGAGATAGAGAAGAGACCAAACCATAAATATCTTGACACCCAACTCTACCTGTGCAAGGAATTCTCCCTTCCCTTCCCTTTTTGCCTCCCAATCCTTTGTGGTCTCTCCCCCAGCAGGAAGGCTCTGCCT
>VWYP01004344.1:0-16474 GCA_013400435.1 Pycnonotus jocosus
AATGACAAAAAGGCTCAGTCCAAAAATTTTTAATTCATATCCTCAAATAAAAGAAAATTGTTTGTTAAACAGCGCTTTAGATGATTTAAGGCCAAGGCATCATTATCATCTTTGCATTGCAGATCAAAGACTGAAAAAAAAGTGTTTTAAGATACATTTTTTAAACCAGACTTTGGGTACAATGCCTGCAAGGCACTTAGGATAACATCACAAAAGAAACAGCATTCTTTTATATTTATTCCTTTAGAAAAGAAATGAAACTTTTAAGAATGGGTTTTATGACAGCAGGAAAACAAAACAAAACAAAACAAAATAAGCTGAATTAATACTTCTCAGTTCCAAACTTTGATCTACATTTTGATTACTGTTTGATTATAACATCTGCTGGGCCTGCTGAATCCTTACTTTAGGCTTACCACAAGGTAGTACCTCAGTGAAGAACTGTCTTAAGTGAAAAAGTAAACAGTCTTTCAAGACTGTTTTTGAAGCACTTACAATAACAGGCTACTGACTACTAATCTTGGTTTACTGCATGGAGTTCCCTAGAATGAAATTATAAACCATTCAGACTGTTCCCACATTTCAGTTAACATTTATGGTATTTTATTTGCAAATAGAAGAATTCTGTTAGGGAATGGATCTATTAGAAGGCAGTTAGCTCATCAGCCAAGTTTTGAAGGAACTGCTTATAGCAGACAATCTTCACATCCTGATCTGGTGGAGATACTCCGTGATGCCCAAGTCCATGGCTTTGCTCCTTGTTGTCAGTGTTACCTGTCTACATGATTTTTGGTGTGCTGTTTTTACAGACCCATTGGCTTGATTTTCAGAAAGGCTGAAAATTACTACATCAGCAAAAATGAATTATTATCTAAATTAATGAATAATATTGAAAGATATTCCTCTAACACTGTATTACACCTTGTACAGTGGCTTGTACCTATTTAAAACCGAGATGAAACCTAACCCTTGAGGGGAGCAGTACTTTGTATCCCACCTTAAAGTGGTGGATAGCCATGAAAATGCTGTAACTAGTTTCTCTGAGCTTACAGTCAAATGCTTTGAGCCCATTATTTATAGCAGAACTACCAAAATTATTCATAGGGGGGTTTATTTATTACATAACTTTATGCTGCTTTGGTGATCATTTTCTGTGGTGTTTCTAGGTGGATTTTTCACAGGGTTTGGAATTCTTTTGTGGTCTGGGGGTGGTAATTGCTGAGCAATTATCTACCTTGCATTCTTTTCAGTGTGCACTGACTTCACAAGGCGTAACAGATTTAGATCATAACCACTAACACTAGAAACATCTGCTTTTGATTCTGAAACGAGATCTTCTTCTGAATATGTGGGATTTATAATTCAAGACACATAATTCACCAATATTTTTCTCAATGGCTCCTTGATTGTTTTACTACCAAAAAAAGTGAGATCTTGAAAAGGCAAATCAACTGTATATTCCTTTGGGAAAAAAAAAAAAAAAAAANAAAAAAGAGCCAAACAAAAACAAACTGTGCAGATGTCTCCAATATTCTCCTCCATTTTCATAAAATATGAGGTAGCTGAGAACGAGTCAAGGGAAATTGAAGATCTGAGTACTCTTTTTCACTGTACAGATGTCTATTTCATCCAATTTTCTTTTCATTATGATCCATAGCAAAAGAGATTCCTTTGCCTTTAAAAGCTGAAAAAAAATCAGAAGTGAAGCTAGATGATGAAAACAACTAACAACCCAGTGCAGGTGCATCTAATGGGGCATACTGCCAAGAACTTGGGAACTCTGATGTTTGGTTTTACAGGACTGAGGGCCTAACCCATTTAAACTGATCATCATTGTGATCCCCCCAGACAGAAGGGCCCACTGGCTCCCAGACATGACACTGGCCTGTAATAGACACTTTGCATTAGGATGTTTTGTATATTTCATTGCTCTTCACAGAGTATTTTCAATAAAGAAAAGCAGAAAACAGTAAATGGGAAGATTTCCCTGTTCATTTTATTCACTCCATCTTTTTCACTAAATACAACAGGAAAATAAACATATTCACTTTCTCTTCCTCATTTCAGTCTTATTCCCTATCCCTAAATTTGCCCACAAGACATTCCTGTGTGTTGTTAGTGCTTGAGAAGAACAACCAGCTTGTCTAAAGAAAACTGTGTCCTGAAGCCTGAGGTTCATAGGACAACAGACTTTCAGTAAAAATCAATTAATACTTGTTTGTCGGCTGTTCCCTTTACCTTCCTCTCAAGGATTTTCTGTGGCTCCTGTGAGAAACAAGGCATTGGACTACAAACACCTCAGCCTGGCAAGGATTTCTATATCATAAACAGATAAAATGGATAGTAGTATAATAATTATGTACTCCCCATGATCTATATATTATAACCTCCTAGTTCTCTCTAAGCAAGAAAAGGGAGACCCTTTCACCTTATATTACTTTTAGGAGATTGCGGTGAAAATTAGTAATCAAGCAGAATATAATGGATTATTGAACATGTATGTTAATATTTGTATATTTATATACGCACACAAAAAAACCCTGTGGTGCTATCTTGCCTATAATATTGCTGGGGAGGCAGCATTCAAGTAGTTATTTTTCTTATTTTAGCATTTATACATCAGAGTGTACTCAGTGCAGGGCTGAATCTAATTAGCATAAATACAGCTATGTGAAGATCAAAACCCATGAAGATGTTTTGAAGATTGAAGAAGCTGGAAAAAAAGGCTTAATTGAATACAACGACAATGTGCTGTTAATTTGAAGAGAAACATAAACAAACTGCAGGCTTCTAGGTATATGATTCTGTTTTAGGAAACCTAGGATGATGAACACTCATTTTCTCTAAAGGGACTAGCACAGAGACACTTGCTGGCATAGAAATTACTCACATTATTAAAACTACTTATAGGTAGATTACTGTATTTTGTGATGTTAACTTCAAATATGCTGATTCTCCATATCTGTCTTACAGTATTAATACAATATTCATAAAAAAGATTGCCCTGTAAAAGAAAACTAGAGTACAAAACCAAAAAAGAAGCAATCAGCTGAGATAACTTCCCCTTCTGCTCTGCATGTTTATTTATCATTTGCTTAAAATGACATTTCACTCTACCAACCACCCACTTAGTTTTCTACTGCAAATATATTTTATTGCTCTTTGAAAGAATGGGGGTTTAATTATCAGCCATTAGTAAATTTCAACATCCTCACCAAAGTCATTGGCAGAGTAGGAGAGACTTTTCTTCCTCTGTAAAACTTTACTGCATCTCATATATTTAAAAACCTGATCTTTTTGTATCTTTTCTCATATTTTTACCCAGGCTTTAGTCTTGTTTAAAAGTATGGGATGGCACGGAGAAAACACAGGGCCTGCAAGGAGTGAGGGTGGAAGGCTGGGAGAGGCATGGGAGCATATCGCCAGGTTACAATGCCAGACAAAGCAAAGGAAACTCCTCGTGGGCGTCTGGAGCTGCAGACAGGGGAGCACCAGGGCATGGGACAGGAGGGTGACACTTGTTCTCCAAAGAGCTCTCTGGATGTCTGCTGGCAGGGGATGGCTATGGATGGCTGGGGGTTCTCTGGCACAGGCAAAGGACGTCTACACAGAGGAGAGAGTGAGCTGGGAGTCTCAGAATTCAAGGACAGAGCCTTCAAAGCCTGAAAGACTTCAGCTGTGCACTTGATATTGAGCCCCTTAAGATTTGAGCCTTTCAAGATTTGAGCCTAGCAAATAGGGGTTTGAGTACTAATTAATAGAAAAGTTATGTAAAGTTTATGTAATTTGTAATCAATGAATGCCGATGCCTTTTTTTAATATAATGTATAAATAGTGTACATTTTTTAAAATAAATAAGAAGTTCTGATGTCTGGTGAGCCTGGCTTTTTATGGGTTACCATCTAATTCTCTACTTTGTGCAAACTAGAACAAAAACTGAAACACCTCGCCTCAGGGTGTGTGAATTGGTGTTATGCATCAGCCTGTGTTCAGGACAACACACTCAAGTACCATTAGCAGTGTCGAGAGAGGGCAGCTGCATTTGTTCCACGCAGCCTCACCCTCTGGGACGCTGCAAAAACAGTTTTATCCGTTTCCTGTAGGCAAGAACTTTCCTTAAACAGTGATTTTACAAAACAGTATGTTGCAAATAAAAGCCTTACAGTTCATTTTACTTCCACAGCCCACTGCTGCTGAAGGAACATTGCAAATGCCAAGCTGACCTAGAGAGCCACACATCCCGTTCCACCTCACCGTTACTCTGCTCCTTGATCTGCTCCAGGAGCAAGATGTAATAGTAAAGATGAGGAACAAAGGAAAAGGGAAGAGAAAAGAATCAAAACTGGAAAACAAAGAATGCTAGAAAAAAGAACCATCTTTTTTAAAAGCCAGTACATGATTAATGTTTCAAAGAAATTTTAGTGAGACAAAAATCTTGAAACTATTTAATGTTTCAGATCAGTTACAGACTCGTATTTTCACATGTATCTGTATAAACAGTGTATACATTTAGTCATGAGCTCTCACAAAGACATTTAAATGCAGTTTAATTGTCCCTTTTTTCTCCTTTTAATTTCCTTTTAACTACTGAAATCATCTTCTTTAATTGCATGCCAAAGTCTGAGAGCGTTTAGTGGCACTTGAAAACATTGACCAAATAAGCAAACCAATTAGATTAATTGGCACCAGAGGTACTGTGTGCTTTTGGATAATACACAGATGGAAAAAACACCCTCAACATTTACTAGTTTAAAAACTCTGTTTGCAAAGCTTTGTTTGTTTTAAGGATTATGTCCATGTATCCTGCTACTATTGATTTTTACAGAAGAGGAATGGGATGTACACATCCTGTCACAATATGAGTCCACAAAATATCTTCCAGACTGACATACAGACTCAAAAAATATTTATTACTTCCCATTTTCAGTCACAAAACAATTCAGAAAACATAATGTGCATGCCTCCAAAGAAGAGAGGGCGGGAGACAGGGTCATAAAATAACTCCTCAAATAATTAGCAAATTATTTCTATTTCAGCTGTGCTATGAACAAATAGATGCTTAGGCTTACACACAGGTTGTAACTTTTCTACTCTACTTTTGAAAGAGTTCTCTAGTTTTTCAATCCTTTTTTCTTTAGTCGTCCCTTTTCCATACCATAGGAAGATCAGTAGGAATTTTTTTCTGGGACTGGCATCATATAATCTTTAAAGTTATCCAACACATTAAAGTACCATGTGTCTTTTAAACTCCTATATTGCTCTTCAGTAGTTTGGACTCTGCATATTATGCAACAATCACAGTAAGCAGCTGCAAATTCTCTAAAGACTTGTATGCTGCAATAAGTGACTGGGTGTCATGAGTGGAAACAGCTAGCCCAACAGCTATTGCAGAGTTGGTGGCATGTTTGAGAAGTTATACAGCTCTTTTGAGCATACCCAATACTTCTGAACTCTATTTAACTGAGAAGCAACAGAAGAAAGAACCGAGTGACTATAAATATCTCTTTTCTTATTTAAATTTATTGATAATAAAAAGAGTTTCAAAAGTCCACTGTGAGATAAAGGAATACTCCTGTGTTACCATACTAAAACCAGAACTAAACACAGAGTCTGATGACTCGGTCAGCAGTCAGAAGGAAACAGCTTGTAGAAGAAGCATTAAGTCCCAACAACCATTCCTACACAGTGCTGTTGAGCATAAATCTGTGTCTCCATCAAAACTTGCAGCAAGCTGGGAATATATTGTCAGCACAGCAAAACTGGTAACTTGGTGCAAAGCAGTTAACAGGGATAGAGTAGCTGCAGTCCTAGGGTTTCAAAATCCTTGAAAAAATGTAACCTAAGTTGACTACATAAACGATCCATGCCACAATTTTATATGGCTCTATAACGGACAGAGTCAAAAAATCCACAAATCTTCCCAGGACAGCTACTTCTTGCTGCAGCACAGGCTTGAGCACCATGCTTGTAGTAGCTGGAAAATGAGATCCATGAGCACGGACCCTACACACTTCAAACTCCAGTCAGGCCTCTTGCTTGGATGAGGACTCGCTGTGAGGCATGAAGCAGTCTATGGCCCATGTACAAAGAAAGGGGATTATTTTGATCACACGTGAGATATGCCTCTCCAGATGGGAAACAAGAGAAGATGACAGGAAAGATGAACTGATTTTCTCCATAAGATGGCTAACTATCCTCAGCTTTCAATCTCAGACATGAAAACATTTACCTTGCAGACCTTTTTAATGAATCCACTTTAGCGTTCACACTTCCAGCCCAAGGTCTGTGTTGGTATGGCACTGTCTGGAACCAGACCTGGGCTGTCTAGCCAAGGAACAATGGGCTAATGGACACCCATTGAAAGAAAATTTGATTCTGTTACAATCATTTGATCCATTTGTTTTCAAAAGCACAGCACACAGATTGAATAGGTTGGTGTTGCTAACTTCCCCTGGTACAACAGTTCTTTTGAAATAGGAGCATTGCTCACAACAAACTCAGTGCAATTCCTCCTGGGCATCTCAATGTTTCTTATTTTGTTTTGGTTCTGTATTTATATTATGTAGATGGTGAATTTCTCCATGATGTTCAGACACAGGTGGAGTGCTGTGCCTGCTCACAGTGCTGTGTAAGCAACAGTTCAATCTCCAAAGTATTACATAAATGATTTAATAACTGTTTCAGCTAAGGCTGTAGGGTATACTGTAAACCTCTTGCCTGCAAAACCTGTTTCAGCTACTGTGGCTCTCCGCAGATCTGTAAAAACGGATGTGTTTAGCTACCTAAATGTGGAGAGAGCAAATTAACTTGAGAGTTTCAGATGCTGTAGAGACCACACTTTTAAGAATTTAAACACTAATACCCATTAAATTAGTATTAAAATATTTGCTTATATGCAGTCAACTTTTAATGCTGTCAGCAATAATAAGAAAATAAAACCCCAAAACCTTAAATGTTCACTAACAAAAGATAGTGGTTGGGCTTTGGCTCATAAGGGAATTTACAAAAACGCCAAAGACCCCAAACCTTTAGGGAAAACCAGCAGACAAAACACAAAATATTTTCAGGTGCATTACTTTTCAGACTAGTTTTGCAGATTTCACATGCAAGCTGTACAGAAAGTGTAGCAAATTGAATGAGTTCTCTGTATACTCCTGTGATACAGAAAGAATAAATATTGACATACTCTGTCTGAATTCTTTACTCCCGATTTTAAAAGTTTTAACAAACCTCTCTGGGGACTGTATGGGGTTATATATCAAAAATATAGAGACCTGCTGCTTTCTTGAGGTCAGAACTCCTGATCCCATATTGTTACAGACTCAGGCAACTCACGCCCTATAGAAGGCACGTGAGTATCTTTCTATAGCCCCAATAATATGGTACATGATTTTGGCAATTGATATCTATGACAATGACACATAAATAAAATAATTATGCATGTGGAGAACAAAATGGGCAAAAGCCTCAGTGGCTGGGGGGAACTCTTTTGAAGAGTAGTGTTAATGTTACTTGTGTACTGTGGAAATTTCTATCTTTTTTTTTTTGGCAAAAACTTTCAAATGGTTGTCATTTCTGTTCACTCCCAAAAATGACAGAACCATAAGGTATATAATTCATAGTGCTTTTCTTTCATCCCAGAAAAGAGAGTGCAGGCTCTGACTTTTAAATGCTTTTGATGCTTTTAAAGCCAATATCCAATACAAGGCATGTTAAATTGGTTAAAAAGAAACTGCTTCTCTATCATGTTTCAGCATTTGGGGTTGAAATACAAGGCAGAACAGTCTGAGTGCTATTTTTTGTTTCTGCTGCTTTGATAAGGTAAAGACAAAAAGAAAAAAAAACCCAAACTACCACAGATAAACTGGAGGATTACCAATAGACATTAAGTAGGACATAATGAATCCGTAGCTCTGCTGAGAGTTTAACAAAGGCGCCATTGTTCTGCCACACAATGGGGGTGAAAGGTTAATCAGAGGCAAGAGCATACTAAAATTTGGGGACAGGAAAAAGATATTGAACCTTCTGAAAAATATCAAAAGCTCACTTTTGAACTTTTTCACCCTGCTTCTTTGGCATCTTCATGTCCCCTGGAACAAATCGAGATATCCTGATCTCATTAAATGACTGTTTAACTTACTTTTCTCAGAAATGTACTGCATACAGCCTTCATTCTCCAAATGAGGAAAACCTGTCATTTTTCTATATTGACTCAATTGCCTAGGGTACAGGCTGCTCTTGTGTTTCAGCTTTTGAACACCAGAAAAAGTTTTGGTAGTTTCACATTTAGAGCCACTACAACGGTATTTTAAAAGATTCCATAAAACTATGTCTGATATTCCTCCACTTAAGAAATACTCTCTCAAGTTTAATCCCACAAAACTTTATTGTATTGATTTGCATTGCTCTTAACTCCTTCCCTCTAGTAAATTAACATACCTTCAGCCACATCAGCCTTTGAATTTTTTTCCTAAGTAAATTCTAACACCATTGTTAATGTCTTATGCTCTCTCACCTTAAGTTGCATATATGTCAACACCCTGCATTCTTACCTCCCTCTAGCCCAGTCTCCAACTCCTAATGATTTCTTATGGTATTCCCATTGAAAGCAATTAGCTGCACCAAAGCTCACTCCCTCCTTCCTGTAGCAGACGCAGCACCTTTCCTCTCGGCCTGTTTGCCTGCAGGCAGGACAGTTGGGAAGACAAGTGCTCTCTGTTCTTGGTGTAGGTCTTCGGCAAGAGTACTCCATGTGCCTCCTTTCCCTCCAGGAGACAAAGGCAATAAATTCAAGAGGGCATAATTAATCGACTTCCAGCTTTGGTGCTGTAACTGTTCCTGCCTTCAAAGAAAGAGTCTTCCACAACTTTTTCTTGTACGTATCCTGTATACTGCACCAACATTGCAAATGGGTACCTTATCATTTATTCTATTCCCTCTGATTACCCTCATACTCAAACAGCTTCAGCTAAGTGTTCCACCATTTCTTGCTCTCTTTTCCTGTCTTCTCCTTCCAATTTAGAGGAAATCAGACATTTATAATTCCTTAATTTAGAACACATTTTGCTTGAGTTTTCAGTCTCAAACAGTTCTGGGTCTGTTTTGAGACACAGTGGCAACTGCATGTCGTAATGGTTTACATTTGTTCTGGCATCCACTGAAGTTTAGAGGACAAATCTGGACAAATCTTTTCAGATATTCTGTGGTCCTCCCGGACCACACTGACCTTCTCCTTCTGAAGACCTGCTACAGGATACATGGAAACAGACTTGAAACTGCATCAGAGGAAGTCAGACTGAACAAAACAGTTATTCACACAGAGAGGGGTTGGGCACTGGAAAACTGGTTCCCTGTGGAAGTGGTCACAGCACCAGCCTGACAGAGTTCAAGGAGCATCTGGACAAGTTAATTATATGGTTTAGTGTTAGGTGGTTCTGCAAGGAGCAGGGAGTGGCATTTGATGTTCCTTATGGGCCTCTTCCAAATCAAGATATTCTGTAATTCCTGACAAAGTACTTTGGTAGAAGGAACACATGTGACATTGGAAAAAAAAAGGAGGAAAGAGCATAGTACTCTGTACTTTATACATCTGAATTAAGCAGAGAATAGAGTTAAATTAAAAACTTAAGTTGCAGTTAAAAGAAAAAGAACATCATGCCCTGTAGGCACGAAAGGAAAAGAAGGTATGCTTCAGTTTGGTATGAAAGTAATCAAAAGTATATAGCTTAAGTAGCACAAATTGGACACTTAGAATGAAGGGAAAATCACTGATGTTAGGGACAAGGAACCAGGGACAATTTTCTGTCACGTAGCATCCTGAGATTAAACCAAGTGTCATTCAGAAGGGAGCTCAGCAACATGGAGTTGGGAGCGACCAGAGAGAGAAATGCAGCACAGGTTATGGAGATGGTTAACATAAATGATTGCTAACAACATGCTGGACATGAAAATCCATTCACTGGATCTCCTGGAGCCAAAATACTTCTGTTGGGTTTTATCAATCCTACTTATCATATCACCAGCCTGGATTTCTTCAAATCTTTCTACAACTTGACTCCCATTTTACATTTCACCTTTTATGGTAAAAGCCACTAAAGGAAAGGTTCTCTCTGTTGAGAAAACTTCCTAGCATAAAAAAATACTGTCAAGACATTTTTATGTGCCTTAAGTCCTTGACCTATTGGGCAAAGTTCAAAGAAGACTAGAGTCCTTCTAGCCCTTTATGTTACAGAGAATTCATTGCTAAACAAACCGTACATTTGATTCACTAAAGTTTGTATATCAATGTGTAACTTGATGATGTTTCATTTAAAAAAGGATATTTGTTGCCTAGTTTTGTGGCATCTGTCTTGAAAGAGAGTTGGGGGAAAAATCCCACTAAAACTCAATTAATTATTTCTCTGTTTATATACCCCCAGATAAATAATGCATCTCCAGCTTTCTTCCAGAGTCTTTGTGCTGCTCCAGCAACAGAAGAAACAGACAATCCTTGTAACTGGTTACCTGGAGCCCCCACTCATGAGAAGAAATGCAGAAGGACTGGATGACAGATGCTTTTTCTACTCTAAACTGCACAGTAGCCATGGGTCAGACTACATATGATTGAGCTTTATGATCTGATAACTATCCCGCTCATAATTATCCAGATTTTATTTAGTGGCCACGGATAACATTGTGGGATGCTCAGTGTCTTTTTCATCTTGGACTTCATGCCCAAGCCTTCATGTCGAGGGACAGAGTTCAAGTAAAACAAGAGGTACTGGGTGTCATTGAGGAGTTCTAACATCTCTGGAGCAATCCTGTCCCCCATATGTGCATAGGACCTGAAAGGCCACATCAACAGGTACTAAACCACCTGGCTGACACTCAGCACAGCTACACCCTAACAGCCTGACAGGTCATGACTACAGAACAGCAAATGCAGTACCTATGCCTTACAAGCAGAAAAGAAGGGTGATCTGATGAACTACAATCCAGTTACCATCTCAGTTTCCGGGAAATCATGTAGTCAATGTCCTTGGAAATTTCTTCTAGGCATATGAAGGTGAGGGTTGTGGCAAGTAGCATCATGCATTTACCAAGAGTAAAAGTGAGAGCTGTGGATGTCATTTCCCACAGCCTTAGTAACCAACTGATTCTGCCATGGTATTTCCATATTTGGGTTCAGGTGCCGAGGCCTGGGTGGGGAGACAGCTACATGAGTAAAATAAGTGGTTAGGTGTAAAGGCTGGTGATGGTGGTTTGTGCTCAGCCTGGCAACTGGTTAGGGCTGGCATTCCCAGGGGGCTGTTGAGATCTGTCCTGTTTTACACCATTATCAGTGTCTCGAGGGAGAAGATGTAGTGCCTCAGCTTTGTATACGACTCCAGGTTGGGGTGCCTGTAGGCAAATACCTGATGGAAGGGCTGCGTGACTTGGACAGGTAGGATGAAGGGGATTGTGGAGACCCTGTGAAATTTAACAAGGACAGATGCTGAGGCCTGCAATGGAAGGCAGAGTGCTGCAGACTGTGTCTGGGGGGCAGCTCTGGGGGAACAGACAGTTAGCAGGCTGAACAGGTACCAGCTGTGTAGTATGTGAGAGCCCTGGATCATCCCCTCTTCCTCTGCTCAGACTACATAAGAAATTATGCTTTACATACAGAAAGAACATTGAAAGACTGGTGAGAGTTGAGCACCCCAGCATAGGGCAGGTCTAGAGAGGGCTGTGAAAATGGTCAGAGATCTGAAGCACCTCTCCTGTGAAGACAGTTTGAGAGAGTTGATGTTTTTCTACCTAGAGGAGACCTAATTGCAACCTTCTCAAAACTAAAGGGGGCTTATTTGAAAGCCACAGAAAGATATTTTACCAGATCCTGTAGTGACACGACAAGAAGTAATGGTTTTGAACTGAAAAAGGATAGGATTGATTTTAGGAAAAAAATTTTGAATATAAGGGTAGTGGAAGAGGTTGCCTGGAGAAGCTGGATGCTCCATTCCTGGAGATGTTCAAGGCCAGGTTGGATGGAGCTCTGAGCCATCTGGTCTAGTGGAAGATGTCCCTGACCATGGCAGGGAGGTTGGAACCAGGCACTTTTTAGCAGTCTCTTCCATCTGAAATCAATCTATAATTCTATGATATAGTATGTGCATTATTAATTATATAAGAAAAAAATTATCATTAGTGTAAGATCCAGAGCCAACCAAGTATATTTGGACTGTAAGACAGCATATCAAAATTGCTGAAATGGCTCCTTTAAAATTACTTCCACTTCCCATGAATAGAGAGAGATCTGTACCAGCTTTGGTCCTTTGATAGAAACTACTTATCCAGGAAGAAGAAAAGCCTATTCTTAAAGGAATAATGACTAAGGCCTGTAAGAGTGTGCCTGGATGGCCTTTTAGCATTTAGTTTAGCATAAAGCTACATTTAGTTTACTTGAACACTCAGTTCCTGGGAACAGGCCAATGAAAAGAGCTTCCCAAAGGATCTGGCAAAAGCCCAATGGGACTTTCAAGGAGAAAACACGGAGTCGGACCAGATGATGTCCCAAGGTCCCTTCTAACCTCAAAAATTTTGTGAAGCAGAGTCAATCTTGCTTTAAATCCTTTTGAAGAAGAAACTGTAAATCCTGATTGATTTAGGCCACCAAAGGTTCTGCAGATGTTTAATGCTTTACACTCTCATGGGAAGAGCTTGAACCTTGAGGTTTTATTGTTAGAGACATATCTTTAGAATGTGAATCAGGAATGAGAAAAGACATTGCATTGATGGAGACAGAAAAACTCTCTCTCCACCCTTCTTCCCATACCTGTCCCCCTGCAAATATTAATCTGTTACCACAAAAGAGTAAAGGACAAAGAAAATTCATCTGAGCAACCAGCATCATGGCTATTTGTGAACATAATTTAACTTTAAATCAAGGCACTGCAGAATATTGTTCCATAGTTGCAAGACAGTATCAAGTGCCTATTGCAGCAACCTATCCTCACAGCTGTGACAATGCAAAGAGAAACGGGTGTTTAGCACAGAAAAGTCCCAGCCAACACTCATTTAAGTTTTTACATCAGTTGTGAGCTGATGTCCAAGGGGGCTTAGGCATGAGATACTTGAAAACTAATTGAGCACCTTAATCTCCTCCCCTTTATACACAGGCTGAGATTCATGCATTTCTCCAATAGCAATAAAAGTATTTCTAGGCTGCTCTGATTGCAGTGGTCCAAAAGACCATCAGTCCACATCTTGATTTTAGACATGTCTGCTTTCACAGAAGCTTATTCCTAATTCATCCACTTACTTACTATACACTGTGCTAACAAAATCTGACTCCAATGAAAGCAGTATTAACTTTTTCTTATGTGCAAGACAATATTTCAAAGTAAACATTTCAGAGGCTTATACTTGTTGGACAGAAGTAGAAAATAAAATAATAATGATGCAGTCGCTACCGTGTTTCACTTTTGTCTTACGACCTTCCCAAAGAAACAGCCGTATCACAATAACCTCACCCCAAATCTAACCAGATGCCTAGCAAGCATGGAACTTACAGCTGGGGACTAATAGAGTTGTAAAAAAAGTATTAAAATACTTAGCTGCACAGGCAAAGTGAAAACATAGCTGCTCATAAAAGTTGAAAGAAAACTGCTTCATCTCGGATAGCCTGGGTGGTACTGGCTGAGCGCATCATGAATAATTCCTCCGCACCACTCAAAAACTGAGCCCTCCCACAGCATTTTGCACCATTTTCTAGACCACCCACTCAGATGAGGATACACAAACCACATGTGCTAGGAATGTCTGCACTGCATCGAAAGCAGTATCAGCATTACTACCTTATTCCTTGCACAGCCAGGATTTTAATACACACTTGTTTCTATTTTCTATTCCTTTGATTCTTTAATTGTTTGTATGTAGTCACTGGCTATTAGATGCTTAACAATCTGAAAGATGAATGTAGCTGTAGGAAAACCCCAGCATTATCAAAGTAGAAATACTTTAATCAAATATTTTCTGTTTTTTTCTCCCCAAAAGAAATAGGCTTTATTTCTAGGTCTTATTAAAAAGCTGTATCTGACACCTTCACAAATCCACTCTTCCTAAATAGGATTCAGACGTTGCATTCTGTGTCTCTGTAAGCAATGACAAAAGCTAATAATTTATTCCTTGCTGTGATGAGAAGGGCGAAGTTTACTAACAGAAATCATAGCTTTATAGCATCAATTCCCTAAAGGAACATACAAAAGTGCATAATCCATTTGATGGAAGATTCGGGAAATGGTTACTTCCAGTCAGAATTATACTGAATGATAATAAAAATACATCTGTTGTGTTCACAGGCCTACATTTGACTTCACTAAAATTTCAAGACAGAAAAAAGTAAAGTAAATGAAAACGCAGGGTTATCACTTTACCGTACTATCAGCTTGCTGAGGTAAAATATAGAATGTAAGTCAGATGCAATACTAAAACAAATGTGAAATAGACATTAGCATCCCAAACAATAAAACACCCTAAATTTCTTTAGGTTGCTGCAATCTCTATCTATCTCTGTCTCTACTCACCAACAACTGCAGCAGATTTTACAGTAGCAAACCGAGGCAGTTGTATTACTGCATCTCTTCTTTACATCTTTTCTTTTTCTCCCCCCGCACCCCAGGGCTTTGTTCTCACTGCGCTAATACTTTTCTTTCCTGTCTAGTCACAGTGGCATTTCTTGCTGCTCAATCAAATGTAAGGCCCTTACAGTGAGTGTGCTTTGATGTTAATTTATCTGTCCAGACACAGAGCCAGCCTTGTCAATGTCATTGGTTTAGCAGCATTAATGCACTGATTAATTCCCAAGCATGCACAAAAGCACAGCAGATATATATTTTAGTCTCTTCATCTGTTAGTAAGGCTTTTATGCCCAGCAGTAAGGCTTCGTACAGTGTAAGGAGTAGCTTCCTGGTGTACACTATATTCTACTGTACACTGTTCGACAATTAAGAAAACTATTGAGGCTAATAAAAACACATGCCTCACATTTGTTAAACTTTGGAACTATTTCACTGCTTATTTTTGTAGTTCCTCCTAGCTCCTGCTGAGGCTGAAAATCTGACAAAATTTTCATCATGACACTTAATTTCTGCAAACCACAGACCAATGAGCAAACACATAACAGACTGAAATAAGGGTTTAGTAAAAGATAGTTTGTCATCAAACTGCAAGTGGTAAAAGATGAGATATGAAGTATATGAACAAATCAAACACCTTATCATCAGAGCAGTGTCTGGAGTAAGATAATGCATACAAGAAAAACAAATGAATGAGGCAGTTTTCACTTCAGACAATTCTACAGCTTTCCCACCAATTTTGCAAACTAAGTGACAGGTCTTAAAAATCAATGAGTCATTCAAGAGACCCCAAAACATTGGTATAGCTTCTAAGAAAGGAAGATTATATCAAGTAAGGACCAAGGACTCAAACCAGATTGTGAAAGTACTTTATTACACTGTGAGAATGGGAAAGAAGAACAATGGGTCAGGCAAAACCCAAGAGCTTGTAATTTCCTTCCCAGAGACTAAAAGAAACTTTTAATAGAAATATACTGGGCTTTTGAGATGCACTACACTAAGTGCATTTCGTTTCTGAAATCGAAAGCATAGACTTTTCCTAAAAACACCAAACCAATGAAGAGAGAGAGAAATGATCCATCATTTCTTACAGTCCAAAGGCTGAAGACTGAGCATGGACTTAGTTTTACCTTGGAAGACTCTCTTCACTTCAGTGTATGAGAGGAGGAAAGGAGACCACTTCCTTCATTCTAGTTCTTTTTCTTTAGCATGGACTAAGATGGCCTTCAAATTTAGATGATACTGAAAGTTTTGTAAAGCATCTCAGCTATTTGAATTTGTAAAAAACAAAGGAAAAAATTGTTTTAAAAAAGTCTCTCAATTGGACATCCACTTTCTGAGGAGGAAAGTTACTAGTGAGAAAACTGTCTTTGCTACTGGATATAACTACTGTTCTAGTAATTGTGACTCATGCTCAGAATTACTCTAGATATTGGAACTTACTGCTAATCTCTGTCTGTCTGGTCCAAATTCTCTCATATAACTGTTTTAAACAGCTTTATATTAAGTAAAACTTCAAAACATTTGTTGCCAAAACACTTTAACCCATCCCAAAGATCAATGCTTATAGATGTTATAGACTTGGAAGGGTATCTTGTTTTTCGTTTAAGAGAAATGTGAATGTCTGAAATCAGGTGAACATAGACTTATTTTGTTTCTGTATACAAAATTAGATGAAAATACCTAACTTTAAAATTTAGATCAAAACTTAGTCACTCTATCACAGTTTTGTAAAAAGGTCAACGCACACATGTACAACAACAGTCTATTTTCTCTCTCTCCTTGAATTAGAAAATTTAAGAGCTTAAGGACCATCCACAATTTGCATGAAATTCAGCACTGATTTGATATTGCAATTGATCTTATCTCTCTTTTATGCCTAT
>VWYP01004349.1:0-20816 GCA_013400435.1 Pycnonotus jocosus
TCCCAGAATTCCAGCAGGATTCCGGAATTCCAGCAGGATTTCAGAATTCCAGCAGGATTCCCGAATTCCCGGCTGTTTCCAGAATTCCAGCAGGATTCCCGAATTCCAGCAGCATTCCCGAATTCCAGCAGGATTCCCGAATTCCCGGCTGTTTCCAGCCAGGTTTCTCTGCTCCCTCCCTGCCCAGCCTGTGCCCTGCAGGAGCCACGGGAGCCGTGGGACATTAATGAAGGGAGTTAAGGAAGGGAGGCCGTGATCAATGAACACAATTGGGTGCTTTAATGCCCCCAGTTCAGTCCCAGCCGGTTTTTAGAATGAGAGGCAGAGAAAGGGCTCGAAGCCCCATCAATGCCCGTCAGCAGCACTCCGGGAAGGAAGAAAAACGAGCCTGTTTTCCATGCAGCATCCCCGAATCCCTGCTCAGTGTGGATAAAGCTGAAATGTGGCTCTGCAGGGGCCCCCAGCCCCTGGCAGCCCCTGGCACCAGCTCAGGGCTGGGGCTCCAGACCCCTTTTCCTGGAAGGAGGAGGGAAAAAATCCCCAATTATTCCCTGCTTGTTTGTTTGTTTGTTTGTTTGTTTTTGGGGAGTATTTTCCTTCTTTTCTNTTTTTCTTTTTTTTTTTTTTTTTTTTTTTTTTTTTTTTTTTTTTTTTTTTTTTTTTTTTTTTTTTTTTTTTTTTTTCTCCCCTGTGTCACCTGGAGGCTGCAGTGGGGGGAAGTTTGGGAGGAACAGCTCCAGGAATGCGAGGGATGAAGGTTTGTCTGCCTGCAAAGCTGCCAGCAGGCTCTAGGAATAACCAGGGGTTACAGGAGCTCTGATTTGTCTCTTCAGCACACATTTCCACCAGGACACTGCCTGCAAATATAAACCCTGACACATGCACACTCTCCTGAATGCATGGGTGTGAATAATCACAGAGAAGCCCTGTCCCACTTCACCTCCACTCTGCTGACTGATGCAGCTTTTATTCCCTTTAACGCTCCGAGAAATCACCCAAGGAGCCCAATAAGAGGAAAAACACCAGGCCCAAGGAGTTATCTCACTTATCCCAGCTGAGAAATCCCTTCCCTTTGTGCATTGCTTCACCTGCTCCCCCTAAAAAAACTGCCCAGAAATGAGACAGAAATAACCCAAGTGGCTTTGGGCTTATCTGGAAGTGCATTATTGATAATGACAGGGTTGCTATCACAGCCCAAGCTGTCCTGGCTCAGGAGGAATTTGTTGTGAAGGGAAGCAGGAGCTGGAACTCCCCCCTTGGCAGAGCAGCACAAGGTTCCCTGGGATGTGTTTGGAATTCCAAGAGCAGCAGGGAAGGAGCAGTAAAAGTGATTTATCCACGGCCATCCAGGATGCAGCTTGACACCTCAACCCAGGGGCTGGCGAAGATGCAGTTGGAATAAATGGAAATGAGAATAAATAAAAAGTGTTTTACAGGGGAAGTAAATGGACAATGGGGAAGTGCCTTGGGCTTTTAAAGGCTGCCTGCAGGAATATCACTTCCACCTCCCACAACTCTGACAGGCTTTTTGTGCCAAATCAAGCAATGTTTTTGTCACCTTAGGAGAGTAATGTCGAGAATGCCCAAGGGCTCTGTGCCTGCCTGCCAGCAGCGTGTGTTACCCTGACACAGACCTCAGCCCTGCTCAAAATATCACCTGGCACAGCACCTGGAAAACAAACAAAAAAAGCAGCTGGTTTTACCCAAATTGTTCAAAATGCAGGCATTACCGGATCCCCACCGGTTCCCAAATTGTCACTGTCACCCCCCATGCTGCCAGCTCACTTTAAAAACCAAAGTCAATAAAGAGGAACCCACTGAAGGAGCAGGAGGTTTTGGGTTTGTTTTTTTTTTCCTTTGCTAATATGCTCTGCCTTTAAAACAAACATAATTTTGCAGCACCTTTAAATATGAACACATTGAGAGTGTTTGTTCCGTGCTGAGCACAGTCAGCAGAGACAGTCTGAGGCTCCAGGGAAGGATTTACTGGGGGCTTTTCCCCAGCAGAGCTTTCTTCCCTCTGCCCTGCCAGACACTGACAGCAGCTCCCATGGAAAATGTGGACATTGAGCATTTATTGAGTCCAGGGAAAACGGGATGGGGCACTCAGGCTCTGGGCAGGTGACAAGGTGAGACCTGGGGACCTTGGAGGGCTTTTCTAAAGTGGGATCACATGAACTGACCTGGAAAACTCCCTGCACCCAAACTGCTCCCCTAAATCGTCTTTAAATGACTGCAGGAACAGGAACCACCCACTACCCATCCCACCTGGGCTCCCTGTGCCTCTCTCCTGGCTTTTTATGGGAATGAGGTTGGTGAGGCACCGTCTGCAGCTCCCTGGCACAGGGGCTGAGCTGAGGGGACGCTGCTGCTGCCATGAGCAGAGATCAGAGCTGATGGGCAGGGTGCAAACACCAGTTTGATTCCCTCCTGGCACTCACCCACCCCACAGCAAGAGGGAAACACCCCCTGAGTGACCCTGAACAAACCCCAGAGTGGGGCAGGAGAGTTTCTGTGCAGAAAGCAGCTCCCAGTTCAGCCCCAGCAAAGGCCAGGCTGGCAGAGACTGATGGGAGATAACTCAATCAAGATCCCCCATTTTTCCGTAAACTAACGGGATTCATTAGGCTAAAAGGCATCATTCATGCCAGGTAATTTATATAGCACAGGTAATTTCGGTAATTACCTCACCAACGAGGTAATTTATATTGCAGAGCAGAGCTGCTGGCTCCCCCTCCCCGATGGATTTGCTGTTGTTATCCTTTGTTAAACGACACCGAACCTTCCCATAAAAGCTGAGACGGAGCCTTTGATGGGCTTTGTGTATTTTCACACGGAAAACAGCTCCTGGGCAGGAGCTGCCAGCCTGGCACTGCTATTCTGCTGGGGCTTATTATCTTCAGGAGAGGATTTATGGGATTGCTTGTAGCAGGTAAAAGCTGCTCTATGCAAACAGCCCCTGCGGCTTCCTGAGGAGGAATCTCCTCCTTCTCCTGAGGTCAACTGCTCCAGAGTCTGGAGCTTGGGCAAGGGCAACCAGAGCTTGGGACAGGCAGCTGCTGCCACTCCCCAAATCCCAGGGCTGGCTTGGACTCTGTGATCTTGGAGGTCTTTGCTCATTAACGCTCCTGAGTTTTGCTGCAGCTGGAGTGCTCTGGTATCTATCAAAATGTCCTTGCCTGACAAAAGAAAGCCAAAAAATCCTCCCAGGCCTCCTTAACAAGCCCAAAAGATTCAGGGGAAGGGATGGGAAGGAGCCAAAGCTGAAATCTAAATAGGATTGCTTGTTTTGAAGGAAGTCCTTCAACGCCAACTGTGCTGGAGCCACCAGGTGCCACAGAAGGGCCACCAGAGCCACCTCCCTGTCACAGCACAGGGGGTCAGGGATGGAGATGGGCTGGGGTTCCCCATTCCATCAAACCTTCCCAGGGATCAAACCCTTCCCATTCCACCAAACCCTTCCCATTCCATCAAACCCTTCCCATGGATCAAACCCTTCCCATGGATCAAACCCTTCCCATGGATCAAACCCTTCCCATTCCATCAAACCCTTCCCATGGATCAAACCCTTCCCATTCCATCAAACCCTTCCCATGGATCAAACCCTTCCCATGGATCAAACCCTTCCCATGGATCAAACCCTTCCCATTCCATCAAACCCTTCTCAGGGATCAAACCCTTCCCATTCCATCAAACCCTTCCCATGGATCAAACCCTTCCCATGGATCAAACCCTTCCCATCCCATCAAACCCTTCCCATTCCATCAAACCCTTCCCATTCCACCAAACCCTTCCCATTCCATCAATTCCTTCCCAGTGATCCCAGTGATCCCAGCCCAGCTGTGTGTGATCAGGGGCAGGGGACAGTGTCTGCCCACACCCTGGGGACACTCAGGACAGAGTTTGTGACTCTGCAGTGAAACAGAACCTTCCAAAGGAGCCTGTCCCTGCTGCCACGCTGCCACTTTGTGCCTGATGGATGCTGAGGGGCTCAGCCCTGCTCCCTGACAGCTCCCAAATTAAACTTGGGGCTGCTCAGGAGGTTGTCAGTCAATAAATCCAATGTTTTAGAGGTCCAAGGCTGTTTCTCCTGCCTGTTAGACAGGATGGATGGTTTGATCTGTGAGAATCTGGAAGCACCAACCCCCTTGGCTTTCCCTGCTTCTGGCTCATGTTTATGTGGCTGCTGAGGGAGATTTTGTGCTTTAAAAAGAACTCAGGGGCTGTTATTTGCTTGGGCTGAAATAACTCTGATTGCCGCCCTCACCCACCGATGAGAGCAGGGCAGGAATCCACAGGAGAGTCCCCCACCATTGTTTGTGCTACCTTAAAGCCAATTAGGAAAACTCCTCACCATTTCCAAGTGAAAAGGTTCATTTTCCCCTCCCAGTCTGCTGGCACATCCCTCCCTCCCTCAGATTTTACCCAGCTGCTCCTCCCAAAGCCCCCTCTGAATCCCAGTGGGTTCCAGCAACACTCCTGAGCTTTCCTGCTGTGAATCCCTGGAGCCTTGAGCTCCTGCAGAGAACAAACCCCGTTTCCATCTGCCTGGAAGGAGCTGTTCCCCCTGGGGACATCCATCCCAACCCTCTGGATGCAAACCACAGGCAGACAAAAAAACCCCAAAAACCAACAAATCCTTTTCCTGCTGCAGATCAAGGACAACTGGAACAAATTTTCAGCCCCAAAGCACAACCAAGGGTGGCTGAAGGGAGGAACAAGAAGGATGGGACCTGACAGCCTGGAGCTGCAATGGGACAATTCAACCCCAAGGTGCAAATGGACCAGAACTGATCCAAGGTGGAGACCTGGGGACTGTTTGTCCATTCTGTGTCCATTTTGTGTCCATTTTGTGCCCATTTTGTGACCATTTTGTGTCCATTTTGTGCCCATTTTGGGTCCATTTTGTGTCCATTTTGTGCCCATTTTGGGTCCATTTTGTGCATTTTGTGACCATTTTGTGTCCATTTTGTGCCCATTTTGGGTCCATTTTGTGTCCATTTTGTGCCCATTTTGGGTCCATTTTGTGCCCATTTTGTGCCCATTTTGTGCCCATTTTGTGCCCATTTTGTGTCCATTTTGTGCCCATTTTGGCTCTGTTTTGTGCCCATTTTGTGCCCATTTTGTGTCCCTTTTGGGTCCATTTTGGGTCCATTTTGTGTCCATTTTGTGCCCATTTGGGGTCCCCCTTGGGTGCAGCCCTGCCCAGGCTCTTGTCCTGCCCCAGGTGTTCCCTAAAGTCCTTTCAATCAATCTCTGCTTTATTCTCCAGCTCTGCCCAGTCTCTGTTCCAGCCCAGCCTGCCCAAAGCATCCCCATGGCTCCCTTTCCCTTCCAAGCCTCCTCCTTCCTTGGGAATTCCCTTTAAATTCAGCAGATTCCTGGGGCAGAGCTTCAGTCTCTACAAAAATCCCCTCTGGACCCCCAAATCCAGCCCAGCACGGAGTGTTTGTCCCAGCAGGAGCTGGGGGCAGCTCCCTGGGATATCCCAGCCCATCTGCCTCATGCACATTCAGGAGCTGGGGGTGGCATCCTGAAGTGCCTCAGGGCAGGAGCCCCAAGGGCACCTTGGCACCTGGGACCCCAGGGAAATCCCATATCCACGGGGATCTTTGGGAAAGAGAGCCCCAAAGCTCATCCCTCCATCCAGACTTCATCCAAACCCCAGATCCAGGCAGGTCAGGAATCTCACATACCCTCGGGGATTCAGTTCTGAAGGGTTAGTTTTCATTTAAAGAGCATTAATTAATTAATTTCCCCATGGAAAGGGTGGCCAGGCCTTGGGTTTGCCCAGGTTTGGAGTGCCCGTCCCTGGAGGTGTCACCTGGGTGTGGCCCTTGGGGACATGGGGCTGTGGTGGCCTCAGCACATTTGGAGCCAAAGCCTTGGAGGGTTTTTCCACCCAAAGACATTCTGTGATTATCTGAATTAAATCAGAATCCTCTCCTTGTTTGCAGGTCCAGCTGGTTCAGTGGATTTCCTCAGCCTGCACAATTCTCCTTACAGCAGATTAATAAAGACCTTCTGGAAATCAGGCAGGAGACAAATGACAGGAAAACTCCCCAAATTAGGCTTAATAAAAAGGTCTGAGCCGTAATGAGGACGTTTGGGGATTCCATGTGCCAGGCCTAGGGCTCTTCCCAAAATTATTTCATTTCATCAGGCACTTCCATGGAGCTTTGGGAAGTTTCCTCTCACCCAGGCTGAGACACTTTGGGTTGGGAGTGACCTGTGCTTCCAGTCCTGGAGGTGTCCCAGGAATTCCTGGAGGTGGCACTGAGTGGGGACAGGGTGGGGATGGGGCACAGGGGGACTCCATGGGCTGGGAGGGCTTTTCCAGCCTCAGGAATCCCAGGATTCTGTGACTCTGGCTCCTGGGGTCAGTGTTTGCAGTGCCTTGGAGGAGAGCTGGGTGTGTTCTGGACAGTCTGAACCTCTCCAGAAGCAAAACACCTTTTCTGGAGGGGTTTGGCTGTAAATATTTCGGCCTCAAAACCACATGAAGTGAGTGCAGGTTTGGAGCCTGGAGAAATCACCAGGTGAAACAACCACGTGAGGAAAAAGCAGAACTCAAATGTTCTCCGTGTGGAGATTCCCACTCCTGGAGCTCCCTGATTAAAGCACAATTCCTGCAGTTTCAGGAGGATAAACCCTCCCATGAGAGCGCTTCAGGGAAGGGACAGAGTCCCTGTGGGAGCCCAGAGCCCTGCAGGCACATTTCCCTGCTGCCAGCCCCCAAACCCCAAACCATTCCTCAGAGACAGCATCAGTGGGAGAGGGGGAACCCCACCTTGCCCTGCTGGGCCAGCTTCCATCTGCCATCCCTCACCATGGAGAAAAATGGAATCTGTCAGTTTTCTCCATCCTGAGCCTTGTCTGACGGGGAAAGCCCTCAGAGACAAATCCCAGCTGGATTTTTCCTGTGGAGTGCATTCAAAAATGGATGCAGCAGCCAGGCAGGACGTGGTGCTAAAGATTCTCCGTGTGACAGGCAGTGCTTGAGAGCAGAGATCCCAGGAGAGGAGGGTTCTGGAGAGGATTTCTCCACAGGATGCTCCTGCCTGCATTTTCCCCTCTGGCTCCTGCATGGATAAGAGCCTATCTGCCCGTGCCACCTGGGAGAGGGGCACTGCCATCACCCCACCATCCCACCAGCTGCTGATAAGAGAATCCTGTTTAATTTCTGATTGCTGGGAGAGGAGTTTCTGCTCAAAAGGGTCAGGAGTCTTCCAGTCAAAATAGCCTCTGATAACAAGGAGGAAATTGGAATAAGCCAATATATCTTGTGTTGCTACACAGCCCTTCCCTGAGCCGCCCGTATTTCCATCTGCTCAGTGTGATGGATTTATTTCCTGGGCTTTGAGGGCAGTGAGAATTTGTATTGAGTTTTTATTTGCAGTCATTTATACAGCCCAGTGACAGCCGAGTGGGAATGGGTGGAAGTGGAACAGGATCATGGAATGGCTCAAGGGTTGGGGTTGGGAGGGATCTCAGAGCCCTGAGCTGCTGACAAGGACCAGCTTTGATGAACAAACCCCCCTCAGTCTCCATTTCCTCATCTGAACCCGCCCAGCTCCTGCAGAAGGGCCCCTTGGATCAGGAAGGATGGAAAAGGAAAAAGCAGCATTTATCCCTCTGCCTGCTGCATGGAGGAACCCGGAAAATTTACCAGCAGCACGGAATAATCATGGAAACTTTAAAGTTCAAGTCGTTATTCTTGATCTTTTGGTGAGGCTCCCGTGTTTCCTCCCAAAGCAGCTGGATTGGTGCCCAGGGTGTGCCCAGGAGCAGCACAGAGCTCCTGGCAGCAGCTGCAGCTCTGACCATCAATAACTCTGCCCCCACCTGCAGCAGCCAAAGCTCTGGTTCAAACACACACCACAATGGGAACGCAGAGATCATGAAACCCGCTCAGAAATCTCAGCACTGGCTCAGGCAGCAGCTCTGAACCCTGGAATTGTGCCCCACACAGAGCTGGGAATCACCCCCAGGACACTGCAGGGAGCTCAATGGGCAATCTCTGCTGGGCCCATAGAGAGGGGCACGGTGGGCACTGCTGAATCCTGGATGGGATGGAGGGAGGCAGCACAGCTAAAATTGGGTTATGGACAAAGGGAAACCAGACCCTGATCCAGATGGAGGGGAACTTTCATTCCAAGTTTGGAAAAAGAAATTTGAGCTAATTTGCTAAACACTGTATAATGGCTTGGGAAATTAGTTTTCCTGAATTAAGACGTTATTGAATCCTTGTGTTTATGAGTTTGGGAACCTGGCAAAGCCCAGAGCTCAGTGCCTGAGCTTTTTGCTACCTTGTACTGCAAATTACACAGGGCTGGGAAGGGCTGTGTGTGAACTGGGCTGGGACAGCTCCTCTCTGGGCACCAAAACTGCCCCAGAACTGGGCTGGGAGCTGTGGGGTGGGACCCCCCAGCAGTGAGGGCAGGGCTGAGGCTGGCACCAGCCCAGAGGGGATCTGGGGGTTCCTCTTTGGGCACCAAAACTGCCCCAGAACTGGGCTGGGAGCTGTGGGGTGGGACCCCCCAGCAGTGAGGGCAGGGCTGAGGCTGGCACCAGCCCAGAGGGGATCTGGGGGTTCCTCTTTGGGCACCAAAACTGCCCCAGGGACAGACATGAAGACACAAAGGGACACACAGGGACAGACATGGGGACAGACAGGNCTCAGCTCCTCTCCCTGGGGCTCCTCTCCAGGCTGAGCAGCCCCAGCTCCCTCAGCCTCTCCTGGGCATGGAGATGCTCCAGGCCCCTCAGCACCCCAAAGGTTTTTTCCACCCCAACTCTCCTGTTATTCTGTGATTCTCTTCTAGAATTTTCTTGGCAATTCCATATTTCCAGCCCTTCTCCTGGCCCTATGGAGGGAATCAACACCAGGTGCAACCCCATAAACCCACCTGCATCCCATAATTTTGCCTCCAGCTCCAAATTCCTCATCCTTGGAGCTAAATTCTGGCAAGGGTAATAAAAAATAAAGAGCATGAAGAATTTCCTTTCCCAAAGATCAGATGTGAAAGGCAAAGAGCCGTTAACCCTGCACTGCCTGGGCAGTGACACTGATGGGATTCATGGGGCTGAGCTCTGCTCCCTGGGAAACCAGAGAAACCTTCAGATGAGCCCCAGCAGCTGCCTGATGAACCCTGTGTGATCCTGGCATGCCAGGGGGTGGGAAGAGAGGAGGAATATCCCATGGAGAGGGAGCTTTGGAGTGCCCATCCCTGTGTGGGGTGTGCAGTGGGACAGGAGCTGCTGCCCAGCCCTGCAGATCACATTCCCATTGATGCTGCCGAGCTCACAGGGATTTTTCCCTGCACTGAAGCAGCAGAAGATCCCCTTTGGGGCTCCCCTTTGATGTGGGTTCTGTTGTGGGGTTCATGCTCTGCATTCATCCCATCCCAAGAGCACAAAGCTCCCTCTGGGTGCTGTGACCCAACAAAGCCATGGGCTGGCAGCTCCTGGGTGGAGATCTGGCTGTGATCAGAGCTGTGTCAGCCTCTCTCTGTGCCAGGTGATGGAATGTGGATCATTTGTTAAAATCCACTCTCTGTGCACACAGCGTGCCCCAAAGCAGCTCCTGGAACTGAGTCAATCAGCTCTGCCCAGCTGGGGCTGGGATGGAGAAAATTCCTCTGACAGGAGCTCAGTGGGGTCCTGTCAGACCTTCCCAAAGCTCAGAGTGCTCATTTTGATCCTTTACCAGGCAGCTTGGGGAATTTGGGTGCTGCTGGGTTCACAGACGCTTCCTCATCCTCATCAGTGGCCAATCCTGTAGGAACAGGGCAAAACCCAGCCTGTCCTTTCTGTAAGTGCAGCTAACAGGTGATCTATAAATTCCCTGCTCCCTGCAGGCTTTATCCCACATCTGAGCAGCTCTCAGGGGTTTTTACTCACCCACCCACACAGGAATGTCCCTGTCTTCATCCAGAAGAGCTCTTGGGACCAGCATTACCTGAAGCAAGCCCTGTTTTTATCTCCCCTCTGCCGTGCTCCATCTCCATCCAAAAGCTGCTGCTTTTGCCCTGAATTCTCAGGGTTTTTGCCCAACCCAGCAGGCAGGAGGATCATCCTCAGCTCTGCCCTGCAGGGCCCGGGGCTGGGCCATGATTCCTCCCATTCCCTGGTGGAGGAGACAATCTGTGCCTGAGCCTTTGGTCTCCCTTGGAAGGGGCTTGGGGAGAACTCGTGTCTGGGATAATGTTCTTCCTGATAACAAATTAAGCTGCTAAATTAGCATGTCTCGGCAGAAGCAGCTGAAAGAGAAACATTAAATTAAAAAAGCAATTTTCTCCATGAGGTGATGATTTAGCAAGGATTTCATGGCGCCCCGTGAATCCCAGCCTGCTGCTGGCTCGGGTTGGTGTAATAAATATCGGAGAATCAGCCTTTGGATCTGTGTTTCTCCAGCAGTTTTGTTGAAATAATCACAGAAACATCTGGAGCTGAGTGAAATCCAGAAGGACCATCAAACCCAGCTCCCTTTTGGAGCAGTATTTGATATAAGGAGCATTCAGACCTCTCCTGCTGCAGAATTTTGGGGGTGATAAAAAAGAATTTAATGACAGTGTTTGATCAACCCCCATCAAGTGATTTCCATCCCCTCATCCCTGAAAGGAGGTTTAGGACAGAGCTGAAATGTTCATTGGAAAAGTTATATATTCCATGTTTTACAGCACCAGGAGGAGAGGAAAGGAGTGTCTGAGGGGGAAAAAGCAAATTCTGGGAAGCAGCTTTGGAACTGGGGGTGGGGACTGTGACACCTGGGTGGGAATGGCTCTGGGTTTGAAGGGTTTGAAGGGTTTAAAGGGTTTGAAGGGTTTAAAGGGTTTAAATGTGACTGTGCTGCTGCTTGATGCTCAGACTGGATGATCTCAAATGTCTTTTCCAGGCTGAACCATTCTGGGATTCTACAAAACCCCCTTGGGGTAGAAAACCTCTCAAATTCCCATCTTCCACTGGAGATGATCCCAAACTCCTGGAGAGATGCAAAGGGATGAAATCCACTGGAGATGACCCCAAACTCCTGGAGAGATGCAAAGGGGTGAAATCCAAACAATTCCCCTGCAGGGGTGAGTGATGTCCCTCTGAGGTGTCCCCAGTTTTCCATCCCCCAGAGCTCAGGAGTGCCTCGTGTTCCCCCTTTCCCAAACCACTCTTTCCCCTCTTTCCCCCTCTCCCAGCTCCTTTCCCTTCAGCTCCCACATCCCTCTCCATCCTCCCTTTCCAGCCCTCTCTGCTGAAGGCTCTGCCCTGGTTTTTCCCTTCCACAGATAAATCACAGCCCTCACTGTTGCATTTTAAAAAGTAGAATTTTTTTTATACACGACTCCATATTTTTTATCCTTTTTAATTTGCAGCTCAGTTCTCTGCCCCCGCTCCATCCCCAAGTAGCTTCTTCTTGGTAAAATATTTCCTGTAGAAGTTGTTTTCCTTGTCTGGGCTCTCCCTGCCGTATTTCTTATCAATTAGATAATAAATTACACCTCCAACAGCGTTGCTGAGCCGGAGTTCACGCTCACAGTGACTCCTGAAGGATCCCCCAAAGTGAATCCATCCTGGGCACTTCTGTGTGTTCCCTTCAGCTGGAGAGCCAAGGCAGTGAGCAGTGCTGGAATTTCTGATTGCATCCCGAGGGATAACGTGCACAAGGGGCACAGGAGTAAAATCAGGGGTTCAAGAGAGAAAAATCTGAGCTTTGCCTCAAGATTCTTTTCCCTGGAAGCCTCATTTTTCCTTCTGGCAGCCGAGGCAGAGACACCTCTCACTGGATCCTGGCCCACAACAAACTTCCAAGAGCTTTGCCCGTCTGACCTTGTTATTTTGGGGGTTTTGGGGCTGTTTTCCTGCAGTTAGGTCCTGTTTCTCAGAGCCCACAGCCTGAGCACCCCCAGTGCCATTTCCTGAGCCTGCTCAGCCCATCTGGACACGGGTTCAGCCCCTTGGGGACCCCTGCCCTGCTCCTTGCACAGACCCACAAAGGCCTTTGGAGCTCTCAGGGTATTTTGGGCTCTCCAAACATCTCAGGACATTTTGAACCCTCAGGATCTCTGGATCAGGGATTCACAACCCCAGAGCTCATCATGCAGCACCTGAATTTGCCCCAAAGCGTTGAAGAGCACAAGAATCTGTTCTGGCAGCCAAACTTCCAAGCACTGATGGCTCCAGGGGAAAAAGGCTTTCCTTGCACATCCTTTCCAGCACTGCCAGTTCCCTGGGAATTCAGGAAGCTGCAAAAAATCAGCAAATATTTGATTTTTAAATCATTCAGTTGTGAGGTTTTTTTGCAGTCTCTTCTTCTGAAAGCCATTAAAGGAAGACTAAGGGATTGTAATTTTTTTTTTTTAGGAGGGAGGAAATATCTCCATAATCTGGGATTTCTGTCACTCACCAAGAAAACCAACTCTGAGCTGAACCAACCCCCAAATTTGGACAAGCAACCCAAGCTGAGGAAGTGACTGGCAGTGGCAATAATCAGAATTATAAAATCACAGAATATCCCGAGCTGGAAGGGACCCCCAAGATCATCAGTGCCTGACCCTGCCCAGAATGAAAAAGGGACAATAAACCCTGGAAACATCAACCTGGCAAGGCAATTACAGCTCCTGTGTCCCCCTCTGAAAAGCAGGAAAGAACTCCCTGCAAGAGGAATCCTCTCACTGTTCCAATGGAAGGGCTTCAGAGCCTGCAGTGACAAGAAAAATACGAGGAGAATTTTTATAAAGGCTGGGGAACAAAGCAATAAAAGCATCATTTGCTTAATTCCATCATTACCAGCAGCAGGTGTCCACAGATGGAATCAGAATATCAATTTGGGAGGCTTTTATCCCACTGAAAATGGGGGGGAAAGAACGAGCAGGGCACCTTTTCTGTGCTTTTGTGGATTTGAGCACCACGCTGGGTTTGTGTCCAGCTCCCTGCAGGAGCAGCTGAAGGAGCCCAAGCCCTGTTCTCCCATGGGATTTGGGAACCACCAAGGTTCTGGACACCTCTGGAGACCTTCCCTGATGGGCCATGGCTCTGTTTGGCTCCTGATTCCAGGTTCACCCTCATTCCTTGGCTGGGGAGCTGCAGAGCTGCCCCAGCACAGGAGGGAGCTGGAGCTGCTGGAGAGAATCCAGAGGAGGCACCAAAGGATCAGAGGATGGAGCAGCTCTGCTGGGAGAGCTGGGAATGTTCACCTGGAGAACACACCTCAGACTGGGACACAGCTGGAAAAAAGGGAAGGAAACCACGCTGATCTCCAGCAGAACTCCCAGCCTGGTATTTATTCCTTTTTTACATTAAAGAGACGTGGAAACCAATTCAGTGGGGTCAGGCGGGGTCAGAGCCATAATCTAACAACCATCACTTAATGAGCCCTAATGAGAAATCACAGGGAGCTGGGGGACAGCTGGGAGGGAAAGGTGAAATCCTGGAGCTGCTCTTACAAGAACGTTTCCAACCCCCAGAACTCTTTGAGCAGCTCCTGTGCTCGCTCCTGGAAACGCTGGTAAATTATTGGATTCACTCAGAATGTGCCAGGGAAAAAAAAAATCCAAGAGGTGAACTCATGGACTGGCTTAATTGGTGAAATACTAATTATCTCCCAGCTCCTCAGCCTGGATCTGAGACACTGGAGCAGTTCCACTAATTAGGGCATGGATTGATAAGGAGAAAGGAGCATTTCAACAGGAATAAAACGGTGCTGGAAGAGAAGGTTTTAAATTCAGTTATTATTTTATTAGGGGAGAAAATAAACACTAAAAACACCGGTTTGGCTCTGCTCCCTGGATCACAGAATCCCAGGATTACTGAGGTGGGAAAAGCCCTCCCAGCCCAAGTGGTGTCCCCACCCTGTCCCCACCCCAGTGCCACCCCCAGGAATTCCCTGGACACCCCCAGGGATGGGCACTCCAACCCTCCCTGGGCAGCCCCTGCCAGAGCTGCTCTTGCCAACCTCGTCCACTCAGGAACTCCCAGAGCTGGAGAAGGGCTCAGAACAGCTCCAAACCTGCCTGGAAAAGAGATTTTCCCACTGAAAACTTCCCATTGTCACCCAAACTGGGACAGGGACAAGACCCCTTCCAGGCCAGGTTGGAGCAGCCTGGGACAGTGGGAGGTGTCCCTGGGACAGTGGGAGGTGTCCCTGCCATGGCTGGGGTGGCACTGGGGGGGATTTAAGGTCCCTGCAACCCAAACCAGTCTGGAATTCTGGGACAAACCCTGTTTATTGAAGGCAGGCATCTGGAACTGCATTTACCTACAGCTTTTGGTGCTAAAGGACAATTATCCAGCTTTACCTCTCCCTCAGGAGCTCCCCCAGTTTCTTTTTCCTCTGACTTTTTTTTCTGGATGAAGCAGCAGCGAGTCCATAAAGAGAGAAAGGGATTTCAATAAAGTGATGGACGAGCACAGTGTGCAAGGAGAGAGTTTGGGGGTGGAGAGGAGCCTGGCTGAGCCTCTCCTGGATCCCTCCCTGAGCTCCAGGAGGGTTTTCCATCACCTCCCGAGTGCCCCACGCCAAAGGTTATTTCACTCCTTGCAACCTCTAATAAAGATTTACTTGGAGCTGTAAAGCAGAAAAATGTTAGCCCGTGCTGATGATTCCCTTTACACCCAGCCTGACAGGAGCCTGTAAATCCCACATTTACATGGAAAAAACTGCTGAAAACGGGAACCAATAAAATCCCAAACACCTCCATAACCAGGGCAGCTCCACAGCCAGGAATCCCAGGGGAATTTTAAGGACAAAAGGTGAATATTTAAATTTGCAATGAGAAAGTGTTGGGGTTAGCACAGCTCCTCCCAAGGACATTTTAAACTGCAGGCAGAGATTTGTGCTTCAGGCTCAGCTTTAGGATCAGCCTCAAGGTGAAAAAGCCTCACCATTCCTTGTGTACCCAGAGCAGGGCTGCTCAGCTGGGGCCAGCAGAAATCCTGAGGGGCTTCCACATCCAGCAAAGCCAGGAGCTGCAGCCTGGGAATTCACCAGCACTGCTCCCAGAGAGCAAAGGATTCCAAGGGGTGTTCAGTGGGTAACACAGGCTCTGGAACGTCCATGGGCTGAGGGAGACAGAAACAAACCTGGGAAAAGGAAAATCATTCTCTGAGCTTTACACAGAGGCTGTGGGTGATGTACCCAGGGAGGATTCAGGGACTTCTCCCATTGTGCCAGTGAAATTCTCATGAGAATCCCAAATTCTCAGTGACACTGGAGCTGAGCAGAGCAGAGCAGAGCTGCAGGCTTTAAACTGAACTGGGGGAAGTTCCCCAGGGTCCTTTCCTGGTTCTCCAGCAGTAATTAAAGGAGAAGGAGGTGATGAGCCGAGCTGGGGATGGGCTCTGTGATCCCAGCAGGGCCCAACACCCACATCCCGAGGGATGAATCCCATGGGATCATCAAATCCTGGAAAGGTTTGGGTTGGAAGGGCCCTAAAGCCCACCCAGTGTCCCCCTGCCCAGGCCAGGGACACCTCCTGTGGGAGCAGGGTAAAAACCCAGCCTGTCATTGCTTCTGAGAGCAGCTAACCAGCAATTGGCCAGTTCCTCTGGGAAGTTATTTTGGGAATGTTTTGGGTTTTGAGAATGAGAAGCCCCTTTAACACACTCATCTACTTTAAAGGTGAACAAGAAGTGCAGCTGTAACAACAAGGGACTTGTCCCTCGAGAATCAGTAAAGAAAATCCATAAACAATCACAGAAAACAGAGAGATTTGATGGATGAGTAAAATCCCTTCTACTAACCGAGAGAACAATTAATAAAAATTAATTGCTGAGTAGAAGTCGCCCTTGAGGTTTGTAAAAACTGTACAAAAGATGGCATGGGGCCCCAATAAAGAGCCTCAGAATAAAGAACCTTGATGGTGCCCCTACAACAACCACCCACCGTGCCAGGCTCTCCCAGCCCCATCCACTGCAAAATATTTTGGGATGGGCCAGGGAACAGGGAAAAGGGGCAGGGAACAGGGACAGGGCACAGGGAACAGGGCACAGGGAACAGGGCACAGGGAACAGGGCACAGGGAACAGGGCACAGGGAACAGGGCACAGGGAACAGGGCACAGGGAACAGGGCACAGGGAACAGGGCACAGGGAACAGGGCACAGGGAACAGGGCACAGGGAACAGGGCACAGGGAACAGGGCACAGGGAACAGGGCACAGGGAACAGGGCACAGGGAACAGGGCACAGGGAACAGGGCACAGGGAACAGGGCACAGGGAACAGGGCCAGGCTTGTCTGTGACCCAGAGATATCCCCACAATCCCGAGCAGCCAAAGGGGATCTCTGTTCCCTGGCAGAGGAGATGTTCCCACTCCAATCTGCAATTCCAGCGTTCCTGCCTCTGCCCTTTCCACTCCTGCCCATCAATCTTTAATGAGCTCTTCATTAGGAGTGCAGGGAGCCTTTCTCCAGCCAGGAGTGAAATATTCCGGGTTTATGGAGTGGCACAGGAACGGGAGTGCTCAGCCCGTGCTTTGAGGTTTAGGAACTGCATTTTTAATGGGGTTTTCCTTAGGTGAGTGAGGTTTGAGTGAGGTTTATTTATTGTTTTTTCTTAGATTTTATTTTCAGTTCTGGGCTGTTTTAATGCCTTGTTTGAAACACAATAAGATGATAAATATCAGTCATTTTGTTTTTTCTCCTGCACGATGCTGTCAGGAGGATGTTGTTATTACTGGCCTATTCCTGGGATTATGGGCACTTTTAAAAATGCTTCCATCAATCCTCTATGAATATTTTCATGGAAATCTCTGGAAGTTCCTTGAAAAGTTTCAGTGCAATTTTAATGCANCTTTGTAAAGCTCAGCCAGACTCAGGGACCCCCCAGTTCAGCGGGCTCAGTGCTCAAGGGGTGCTGGCTCTGACCCCAGCTACCCTGTCCCTGAAATACTCCCCCTGGTAAATACTTCAGATCCAGAAAAAAAAAAAAAAAAAAAAAAAAGCAGCTTCTTTTTGAGGCTCCCAGGGGTGGCACTGGGTGGGATTTGAGCTCCCTCCAACCCAAGCCCATCCAAGATTCTGTGGTTCTGTGGGAGAATTCCCAGATTTCTGTCCAGGAGAAGGAAGGGAAATGTCTCTGCCCTTCCCCTGGCACTGCACAAGGCCCAGTCACCTTCACAGGCAGAGCCTGGCAAGGGACAAACTGGAAATTTTCACAGAATGTAAATCCAATCCCTTTTGTTCCACAATTGAATCTGCATAATTTGCCTGGTGCTCCAGCCTTTTCCTGGTTTCTGCATTAAAGGAACATTTTCCCTCTAATAAACGCCACTGCAGGCTCAGTGCCTGTGGATTTTATGGAATTAGGCTGATTTTCCCCTCCCCTAATAAGCAGGAGAAGCAGCCTGACTGTTTTTATGACACACTCAAGTTTGGATTTTAAATTTTAAACAACGGAGCCCTGAATTAAGTTTTGCATTTAGCCCAGCTCCAAATCCCATCACCAGCGTGTGGAGGCTGCAGAGCTTTGATGAAATTGCTCCAAAGAACCCAAAGACAATTATTGGCAAAAAGTCATTTTAGCTTTAGTGTTCCCTGGTTACCCAGGGCTGGCTTGGGAAGGAGGTTGGGATGGGTTTATTGTTTTTATTGTTTTTATTGTTTTTATTGTTTTTATTGTTTTTATTGTTATTATTTTATTCTTTTTCTCTCACCTTGGTGTGGAAGTGCCTGGGATTCTCTGCAGCCTGGGAGATGAAGTTTGAGCAGGGAGAGGCTCCAGCACCTGCTGCTGCTGCAGAAAGGTTTGTTCTTAATGGAAATGTTTTAATTAGAGGGGGAAAGTCACTGCTCTGACCCCCTGGAGCACCTCAGAATTCCAGGAACTCAGAGTTTGGGGAGCACTGGAATGACAGAGGCACAAAGATGCCCAGAGGGATGGGAATGTGCCCTGGAGCCAGGCTGGGAGAGCTGGGGGGGCTCACCTGGAGAGGAGAAGGATCCAGGGACAGCTCAGAGCCCCTGGCAGGGCCCTCTTGGGACCCCTCACCCCCTTTTGGGATCCTTCACCCCTCTCTGGGACCCCTCACCCCCTTTTGGGATCCCTCAGACCCCTCTGGGACCCCTCACCCCNCCCACAGAGCCCCTGTCCCTCACTCAGCAGGGACATTTCCCCCCCCGTGTCTCTGTTTCTGGTTTGTCTGCAGGAGCTCTCTGTCTGTCCAAGGGACACAATTGATGTTTTACATTATTGAACCTGCCAGGGCTGCAGTCACTCAGACACAAACGTGTTTAAAGGGACCCTCAGCCCCATCCTGCCCTGCCCTGCCCTGCCCTGCCCTGTGCCAGGGGGGGAATCTGCCTCTCTCCTCACTCCCACAGTGATGGATCTCTCCCAAATCCTCCCAGACAGCGCTGCCCAGCCTTGCACAGAGCCCTCCAACCTCCTCTCGCCTTTCCAACCATCTGCTCCCTCCCTCAGGGCAAAACCGAGCCCCAAACCAACCCCACGGCTCTGGAAAATGATCCCACTGCTCCTTTCTCCCTTCTCCTGCGGGGNGACCCCTCAGCCCCTTTTGGGATCCCTCAGACCCCTCTGGGACCCCTCCCCCCTGGCAGAGCCCAGCAGTGCCTGGTTCAGCTCAGGGTTCCCCATCCTGCAGCACAGCCAGGGCTGAATTCCCTGGAATTGCCGGGAGCCCCTGCCCTGCCCTCCCGGCCCCACAGAGCCCCTGTCCCTCTCTCAGCAGGGACATTTCACCCCCCGTGTCCCTCTGCAGAGCCATCCCCGCTCTGGTTTGTCTGCAGGAGCTCTCTGTCTGTCCAAGGGACACAATTGATGTTTTACATTATTGAACCTGCCAGGGCTGCAGTCACTCAGACACAAACGTGNCACAGAGCCCTCCAACCTCCTCTCGCCTTTCCAACCATCTGCTCCCTCCCTCAGGGCAAAACCGAGCCCCAAACCAACCCCACGGCTCTGGAAAATGATCCCACTGCTCCTTTCTCCCTTCTCCTGCGGGGCCCAGGCTGCCCCTTGCCCACCCTCCCTGCATGGCAGGGTCGAGCTGTGCCACATCNCATCCCACTGCTCCTTTCTGCCTTCTCCTGCAGGGCCCAGGCAGGGTCGAGCTGTGCCACATCTGATGCACTCAAACCTTTGGGATGAGTTCAGAGCCTCTCTCTCTTCTGCTGCAGCACAACCTTTCCGTTGTTTTTATGTTGTTTTTGTGGTTTTTTCTGCTGTTGTTTTATTTTTCTGTGACAACCCCCCCACCTGGAGCAGCTCATCCATTTTCCTTTCCAGGGAGCCTGGCTGAGCCAAGGATGAGGCTTCACCCTGGCTGATAACAGCTCTTGGCTGGGTAACCCACCAGAGTGGCTTCCCAAAGAGCCCTCCAGGACAGGAACCAGCTCTTTGTTTGGACACCACGGGCCTGGCAGGCTCTGACAGCCACAAAAGGAATTATTAAAGGGTTTTAGCACACGTGGTTTGCTGGAGCACTGCTCCTTCACAAAAGAGACAGAGCTACCAATGCAACCCCCAGCCCTTCAAACAGCCAGAAACCCCAAAGATTCCAGAGCCGAAAGAGCACCTTTGATAGCGACAGAAATGTGAGATATTGGTGGGGAAATAAAGAGAAGAACACTTTACAGTCTGTCTTCCTGCAGATACAGGTGCCCAGGGCAGCGTGCTCCTGAAGCACTGTCAGGAATTTCACCCCAGATGAAAAATTTTCAAATGAAAAATTCCCTGGCACAGCTGCCACTGCCACAAATCCCAGGACTGGAGTGGGAATATCCAGAAGGAATCAGCAGGGAGTGACCCATAACTCAGCCAGGCAGCCCCAGGGGCACAGGGGACAATAAATGTCTGTATTTCTGGCACTGCAGGGGCTCCATTTGGCTCTCACTGATGGGCTCAATGGTGTTTTCCCTTCCTGCAGTCCCAAACTCTGAGCTGTGGGAGGCTGGAGCCTCAGGAGGGAGGAACCAGGGCCATTCCCACTGAAGGGAGAGGCTGGAATCATCTTTAGGGTACAGGGAGAGCTGCCCCTCCAAACACAGCCCAGCAGAGCTTTGGCTTCTCTTCCCTGGAAAAATCCACACCAGGAATGTTCCCAGGCACCCCTGAAGTGTAAGGAGTGAAGCCTGTTGAACCCTCTGGGGAATGAGGAAATGTGTTTAATTACATTGCAAAAACATGTTTAATTACAATGGTGTTGAGAGCTTCGGTTCACCAGAATCAATTAAAGAGATTTTCACAAAATCCCAAATGCTTTGGGTGGGAAGGGACCTTAAATCCCCCCCAGTGCCACCCCTGGCATGGCAGGGACACCTCCCACTGGCCCAGGGACACCTCCCACTGTCCCCAGTGTCCAACCTGGCCTTGGGCACTGCCAGGGATCCAGGGGCAGCCACAGCTGCTCTGGGAATTCCATCCTCACCCTCACAGGGAACAATTCCTGCCCAAAATCCCAGCTAAATCTCCCCTCCTGCAGCTTCTGGACCATTCTGTGTTTTTCTCTGTGATCATCCTGTTTCTCTGGCGGTTCAAAAGGCTCAGAAGCACAAACACACACAAAATAAACAAACAAAACCAGCAGAAACCCTCACCAAGCCCCTTTAGCTGTTTTCTCAGCAGCATCTGAGCAGCAGCTGCCACATCCCCGTGCCATAATCCAGCTTTGCTAAGCCTTGTGGAACCTCTGTGCTTTCTGCTGGCTGAGCACAGCTCTGGGTGCTCTGGGAATTCTCTCGGAGCTCGTGGCTCTCCAGCCCTGCCTGGTGTCTGCAGCAATCTCAGCCCTGCTTGGGCTGACCCCCTCAGCTCCCAGCACACCTGTCTTGGGGTCACTGCAAGGTGTGTTCCATTCTGGCTGTTGAAA
>VWYP01004350.1:0-10660 GCA_013400435.1 Pycnonotus jocosus
TGTGTGTGTGTGTGTTTCTGCAGTTTTGAGTGTCTGTGACAATGTGAGAGACTGTGCTGCTGCCAGGCAATGTGTGATGAGTATGGATGGAATTGAGGAATGCTGGAGGGCTTTGAGTTTGCTGAGGTAGAGCTGGAATACTGGATTGGTGGAGGAAATCTCTCTTTTATTTATTCCATTCTTGGAGGATCCAGAGACCCAACCATGCTCAGGGATTGTCTGTGTCTCTGTGTGGTTAACAGGGAAAATTAAGGCAGAACAGGAGCCATCAAAATGATAAATATTGCCAGTGACTCGCCCTGGTGTCCAAATCTACTTCTACATGCCATCCTCTGAATGTTTGAAATTAAATCTGTTTCTTTTCAAAGGGAGCAAAGACAGAGTTCAAGTTCTAAAAATGTTTTAAGGCTTAATCCTGACTTATCTGGGCTAAGTACCCAGGCAGACTTTTCGGCATATTTTACCTCCAGTGTTCATTAAGTCCTAATTTTCTCTTTGTTTGTAACTCCCTGCAGGTCCAAACTGAGCTGAAGAAACAACTGTGCAAGTGGCAGCACCAGGAGTACCTGACCTTCACCCACAAACATGGGGCTTTGTCCAGAGAAACCAGCCCAGTCAACTACGTCACTCAGTTATCCCTGCTGGACAAAATCAGCCCCAAAAGGAGAACCTCTGTGCTCCAGGATGGTGTCACCACTGTCTGAGGGTGACACTGCAATGTTCCACCCGAGAGGTGGCCAGATGGATCCTTTGTGGCTTCCCATAAGTGTCAGGAGCCTCCTGTAAATTCCCTGTCCTGAGCAGGGGCTGCTTCTCTCACCTGGTGCAGATCTGTATCACAACCCTGGCTCTCTCTCTCCTGAGGCATAAAACATCCTTGCTTTGTTGTGAAAAGCCAGACTTTGAGCTAGAGTGAATCAACAGGTTACCAAACAAACAAAAAACCCCCAAAACCCCCAAAAAACCCAAACACAACAACCCTACATTACCTCTTCCCAGGCCCAGCATCTTTGTCATATCCTTGTTAACGTTTCCCCAAATTTTCAGTTTCTAAGACCACAATTCTTAACCATCATTTGAAAAGGTTATTTGCTGGCCAAGCTTTGCCATAATGATTTCTGATGTTTTACCACTTGTTTTTGAGATGTCTTGGGACAATCTAATGGAAATCAAGCACAGAAACCTGAGAAGCACTTACCTATAGCACAGTAATCTGCTTTAAAAGGAAACTCAAACTGTCTTCAGTGACACAAACAAGTGACACAAGACACCTGCTTGATTTTTTTTAACTTCTTCTAAGCCTGCTGAGCAGAGATGAAATTGGGCCAGAGGATCCCAAACCCTTTCTTGTCCAAAGGAAAATATGGAGCAGTGGAATATCAGGCAGATGATGTGTGAAGGAATAAATCAGAGCAAACCCAATGGCAGGTGCCAGCTGGGCTACCCTGTGCTCAAAACCACTCACAGACCTAACCTTAATGCCCAGATTTTTATTTTTATTTTATTTTATTTTTCGTAATAACAAGGCATTCAAAACCTTGAAGATCAAGCAGTGAAACACTCAGTTCTATCAATGTTATAAAACTGAGAAAGAAAGTGTTTGAACAAAAGTCCTGATTGCACGAGCAGACCTGGAAAGGGGAAAAGGAAAGAGAAAAAAGAAAGGGAGAAAGAGGAAAGGGAAAAGGGAAATGAGGAAAGGAAAGGGAAAAGGGGAAAAAGAAACAGGAAAGGATAAAGGAAACAGGAAATAGGAAAGGGGGAAAAGAAAAGAAAGGAGGAAATGAAAAAAGTCACCAGGAGAAAATGAACCTAGAAAAAGTGAAGAGCTCTACAAGCTTTCCATCATCACAATAGATATCAAACAAAAATCAGGAGAAAAGGCCCCTGACAGGAAAGTCAGCAACCATTTTAAAGGGTCATTGCTTCACAGTTAATTTTGTGTCCTTCTGTCAGAAGTGTGTGAGGACAAAAAAGACATGGGGATGTCCTGGTTTCAGGGATCAGGNGTTCTATCAATGTTATAAAACTGAGAAAGAAAGTGTTTGAACAAAAGTCCTGATTGCACGAGCAGACCTGGAAAGGGGAAAAGGAAAGAGAAAAAAGAAAGGGAGAAAGAGGAAAGGGAAAAGGGAAATGAGGAAAGGAAAGGGAAAAGGGGAAAAAGAAACAGGAAAGGATAAAGGAAACAGGAAATAGGAAAGGGGGAAAAGAAAAGAAAGGAGGAAATGAAAAAAGTCACCAGGAGAAAATGAACCTAGAAAAAGTGAAGAGCTCTACAAGCTTTCCATCATCACAATAGATATCAAACAAAAATCAGGAGAAAAGGCCCCTGACAGGAAAGTCACCAACCACTTTTAAAGGGTCATTGCTTCCAAGTTTATTTTGCGTCCTTCTGTCAGAAGGGTGTGAATACAAATCAAGTCAACAAAGCTACCAAGGGACAAAAAAGACATGGAGATGTCCTGGTTTCAGGGATCAGGATGCACACCCAGCTGTGAGGGCTGCTGAAGCAGAGGGAGCCAGAGCTGTGCCTGCACCATTCTTTGGGTGACCTTCCTCTTCCTTCAGGACTGAGCTGGGCTCCATTCAGCCTCTCCAAAAGCAAAGAAAAGGCACAGGAGGTACATGAGATGGGTCAGGACAGGAGATTCCCAGGAGAACCTGCATCAGGCTTGGAGAACACAGCCACTCACTCACTGTCTGAGTTCCAGCATCAACTCAGCTTTAAAATACCAGTACTCCAATCCCTCAGTTTGCTCTGCTTTTGGTTAATTGTTTAGACCAATAGACATCTGGCTCCTGGAAATCTCTTTGCTGATTTTAGGTGCTTCATCTCTAGTTCTATTGGAGCAGAGATTAATTGTGCAGGCTTCTATAAAAATGATTCAAATAAGTTATTTGTTAATTAGGCATTTAACTCATCTGTCACAATGCCATATGTTTGTTGTAAGGAGTAATTTTGTCTATTCCTACTTTCTTATCAGCTTTATTTGTAAAAGTAATCTCGGTTCCTGTGTTTTGTTGCTGAGCACAGTAATGAGAATCTGCATACAAAAAGTATGATGCACATCTATAAAATGCAAGTGGCAATTACAGCTGTTGTGAGTCTGTACATTTAGTTTATGTCAGTTTGGATATTTCATCCAAGTATGTACATTTAATTTCTGTCAGTTTGGATATTTCATTTGAGGCTTTGTAAAATAAAACGTTAATAACCCTGGGGAGTGCTAAGATTTCTTGGATAAATATTTAATTTGGGCTGTGAAAAGAATCCTGATCCCTTTTTTTGTGACACACCTGGATCCATGCGGGTGTGTTTAGGAGGTGGGAACACTTCAGGCAGGGATGTTTTGCTTCTCAGAAAGTCTGGGAAAGCAGCAGAAGTGTCCCAAAGCTGTGTTGAGCTGTGCTGTGTGTTCCATGGGCAGCCACTGCCACCTCCTGGAGCTGGATGTGAGCAGCTCAAAAATCCAGGCAGGGCTCCCAAACCTCTCCTGGATGAGTTTTAAACCACTCCCAAAGGGCAGCTGCAAGAGATCATTGGATTACATCACCTGCTTTCGCCTCCTCTCATCCCCCTGGTGTCTTCTGCAGAGTTTATCTCTCCAAGAATTCTTTTTAAATCCCTTTACAAACCACACAACACCCTGAAAAAGATCAAAACCTACTTTTTCAGCTGCTTTTTTATGGTGTTGCAGCAAAGGCAGTTTGTCAAGGTAACTGAAATTTCTAACTGAGAGTAGATTTCTAACCTTGATAATGTCAGCATGGTTTTTTCAGAAAGTTTGAGTGATTGGGCTCCAAATGAATAGAAATCCTTCCAGCTGGCAGCTTCACCTGCTTTGCACATTGAGAACTTCCCTGAGGCTGCCTAATGCACCCAGAGCAAGAATTATTTATGTGAGGAGGATTTGTGCAATTGAAAAAATACAACTGAATTCAAGGTAGCTGCTCCTTGATGTGCTGACACACCAAGGAGTGTGGCAAATGAAATGAAATTGAGGAAATGAAATAAATGTGAAGTTTTCCTCATTGAAATCAGGTTTGGGGTTTGGAGTAAATGTGCTCTAGTGTGGTATTTTTTCTTTGAAATAGTGGATTTTTATACAGGGCTTGTAGAGTGGCTGAAACACTTTTGGAGGTGCCCTTTCTTTCTCTGCCTAAAAAAAAAAAATAATAAATTACTTAGGCTACATAAAATGTTTAGAAATTAGAGGGCTTTTTCCCAGATTCCCTGTTCTACATTGTCTTTTTGATTTGATTTCCACAATTAGGGAGGCACTGACTGGTGCAGCCATTCTGCACATGGTGGGAAGGGGAGACACATTGTGTGCCCCATCATCCAACCCTCGAAATAAAAGGGCTGAGGCTGCCTCAGATCACGGTGGAAATCCATGTGAAGGGCATTTAGAGTGATTTGAAATGTAGCAAAAATGAAAATATCTGCTCTGTCCTTCTCAATTCCCCACCTGCCCATGGCTCCCTTGGCTCCCAGCTCCTGCCTCAGTGATGCTGTGGGATGCTGATCTCCAGCCCTGCTGCTCCCTGATGCACCTCTGGCCTCAGTTTCACTAAATGTGTGTCCATTTCCTCATCAAAGCACACTGCACTTTGTATTTTACCAAATTCACTTTGTATTCTACCAAATACCTGCACTTTGGCTGAACACTGAGTTACAGGATGCAGCTGTGTGGGGGACTCATGAGAGACAGGAAAAGGCTTCTGGCAACTGAAACAAAGGAGGAAGGTGGTGAAAATATCAGAAATAGCTCATCTTCTGTAGAATCCTTTGTTTCAGGAATCTGAATGCACTTGATGCTTTAAAAATTAACCTGATCATAAAACTCTTCAGGTTTGCTTTGACTGTAGAAGAAAGAAAGCCTTGAAGCACATCAGGTGTTACAGAGACCAATCTATTAGCACCTTTTAAAACTGTTTCCAATCTTTGAGGACAACAGAATTCCTTCTCCTGTTTATACCCTTTAGGAATAATATTTAGTCCCCAGAGGCCCTGTGGTCTGAGAAATGGATTTGTGGAGGATTCTCAGAGCCTGACTGAAAGCTCACAGGGTCTTGTCCATCTGTGTACAAACTCTGAGATGAGGTGTGCTGACTGAGAAAGGCCATGGGATACAGGAGACGTTGTTGAGAGAGAAATTGAACTGGAAACAAGTTTTAAATGATGGCTGAGCAAACAGAGCAGGTATTTTGGAGAATTAGAACTGTGAAAGATGCACTGTAGCAAGACCACCTGAGGTAAAATAACAGGTGATTGGTGTTAGAAGCATGAGCAGCATTGTGTGGCAAAAGCTGATAGGCTGGAAAGAATTAATAAGGTGTTGTAACAAAGAAATAGGTGGGCTTCTGATGAAATGGTGTTGAGTTTTACATCTTTTGTGTCTCACCCTCCTACAAGATTGATAATGGAATGAAATCTTGAAAAATACCTCTCAGTTGCCCTGTCTCTGTAGAGATGAGTTTCTCCAAAAAATGGTGCCCCACAGGGGTTTTTAGGGAGTGTGTTACACTTGATTTGGTGACATTAATCCACATTCCTGTATGATACTGATGCAGGGAGATAAACACCAGTGGTTTATGGAGAAGGATATGGATATGATTTTCTGAGCCTGAGAGAATTTAGCCTGCTAGGCAGCTGCTGAATCCTGTCAGACTCAGAAAATCATGTCCACAAAGGAGCACTGTGAATGGCAAAGGTCTCACCCCTGGTTGGTTCAGGACTGACTTTACCAAGCAGATTTCAGGGTTTCCTTCCCATGGAGAAGCGAGTGAACCCTTTTAGCCCAAAGAGCTTCTTCTTCAGGAAAAGAATACACTACCCTGTAAGTTCACAGACAAAAAAGTTCTCTTTGGTGCAATTTTATATCAGAACAGACTTTTACAAAATGATAATACATTTATTGTGTCATCTACAGCAGTATACATGTTAAAAACAATTTCTCAAAACACAAAAAAGGTTAGAAAGCAGCAGTTGATATCTGTGTTTCCACCTTGTAACAAAGCTGAATAACCCCAGATCCCATTACCAATTAAACCAGTTTTGACCAAAAAAAGGTCAGTATTAGACCCAACAGGCCAGTAACTTTGTACCTTGACACAGTCAAAAGCCAAAATACAGTTTTCCATCCGATAACTTGGTTCTTCTCAGAGCTATAGCAGGTTGCGTTGCCACTAAATTGACAAGTAGAAGGGAAAGAGAATGAACACACCAAACAGTTGGGGTTTTTTTTACAGATTATACTGATACACAAAGGCCTCTTGAGACTCCTCTGCAAGCACAAAGTCCATTGGGAAAGGCATATGCAGAAGCCTAAGTAAATTCAGACACTGAAGAGTGTCATATCACACAGTGTCATATCACACAGTAATTCTTCACATGGATGAATTCCCCAAAAGAAAGCCAATGGGAAATTGTGACTTGAATCATAAGAAGGTGAAAGACCATGAGGTTCAAGACATTGTTCAAGCTCTGCTGGTGTGTTTTCATACACAAAGTACAATGTGTATTTAGCTGAACTTAGCTCTTGAGTACAGATATACACGGAGCATCATTAACATCAGAGCATCCTCAGCTGCTACTGCATCCTCCAGATCTTCCTCACTTGCTCTTAAATGCAATTCTGAACTGGTTGCATGCACCTGACTGCAAAAATCAGAGGAAAAAAATCCCTTTTTAATTTTTTTTTTTCACAGCATGTGTACATTATACTGTGGTTTGCTCCTGGACACAGAAGTGCTGGTTGTATGGACGAAATCTGACAGGGAGAACAAAGCATCCTGAAAACTCTTCATGAGAGCTCCTAACTCTTCACCAGCCATCCACCTCCCCCAAATCTGGCTGGTAATACCCAACAGGAGCCAGCCCAAAGCTTTTAAAGGCCATCATTGCTCAGCGTGCATGAGACAGAACAAGAGTGAGTGGGCAAAGCTGCCAGGGAAAGTTCATTTCTATCTAGGCCTCCCCAGGGTCAGCATCTGTCTCCAATCTGGTCAGGGAAGTGTCCTGGTGAGGACAAAGAGCCACTTGCAAAGTGTGAATCATCTCACCCTGGAGCAGACATCAGAAACACGTTTGATGCCTGCCCTCTGGAATTGCTCACTTCTCTCTCGTGACCAAAAAGGCAAAGTGGAGAAACCAGATCAAAGGAAGAAATCTTCACTTTTGGTGTCAGTGATGTAGGTGTGTCCTCAGCCTTCAGGAACGACAAGATCTCTTCCAGAAGTTTAACTCTGAGCCAGAAACATCGAATGCCAACAGTGTCACACGTTGAAGGGGACACATACCTAATATAGCCCTTAATACTTAACTGCTAAGGAAGGAAACTACTTAAGAACAGATATTTGGGTGTATTTTTGCATTATATACGTTTCTACAGCTGCAGAAAACGGGAGCACAAGGAACACTGAGATTATAAGGCCTGAGTTTGGAGTGAATCCCACTCTGAGAGTTGATCTGTTTGCTAGATATCCACAGATATGATTTAGGAACTAGAGCAGAATCATAGAATCATGGAATCACATAATCTTATGGGGAAAATCCTAATTTGTGGCATTTTGGAGGTTTTTGATTTTTGGGAGTCTTTGCATAAATACAGAAAGGACTAAAGCTCTTCAGTAGCCTTAAAGAATCCATTGCTATACAAAGAATGAATTTATTTTCCTCAATGGAAACTTCAGAAACCATCTCTGGGCCACAGGCTGAAAGCTTCTGACATGGGCAATTGTCTCTAAAACACTATTAAAAACTAAGTTTAAATATTGGCAAATAAAGCCAATTAAATTAATGGGGTTTGCATTTCTTTTTGTAGCTACTGTTTGCTAAAATCACTGTGAACAATTTTTTTTCTCTGAAATTTTGATATCTAATTTCTGTCAGGATGGGGCTGGAAAAACAGTGTAGAGTTGGATATTTGTAGGGTTTACAGATCAGATTTAGTAGCAGTGTCAGACAAAAGCACTGAAACCTCCCAAACTCACACCACCAGTGTATTTTAATCTATTTTAATGATGATTTCAGGCAGTGTTTTGACTCAATGTGTGTCCTATTCATTTGATTGGATAAGTTTCCCTTGGCAGGATTATAACTGAAAACAGAAAAGTAAAATATTGGAGTTGTTTTCCTTTTAGGTTTGGCTGAACAAAAATTGCTGAATCCCCAGATCTCATTTATACACTTTCAAGAACTGGAAACCTTTCCTCTCAATTTTTATTGTCCCTTTTTTAATTTCCTTTTCCAGGATGTTTGGCCTGCTGCTTCCAGGTAATTTCCCTGCTATTCTTAATGGATCCACGTTGTCTTTGCATTGGTTTTGCTGCCCAAATTTGGATTAGAGCAGAGAGAAATGCAGCTTAATATCATGATTATTTTTAGTCTTATCTTGCAGCTGTATGATCAAAGACAAACTGTAGACTTCATGTGAAATAAAGCTGTTTATATCTCAGGAAAGAGAAGGAAATGGGAGGCAAGATCAGTATGACAAGAAATTCAAGTGAGCCAGGAGTTATTTCAACTCCAGGTTCAGCTAAAGGTTTTTAACTGTCAAAAATGTTTTGCAGTAAATTTCCAGTGGGAAGAGAAGGTGAAAAAATTCGGTGCGGAATTTGAAAAGGATCAGTTTAGGAATGGGAGTAAAACAACATGAAAATAGTGGCAGTTAAAGAGATCCCTTCATATTGAGTGAATATGTTTTGTTCTTGATCATTTTGGCTTTGCCTATTTTTAGTTACTGCTTTCTTTTGTCCATGGGACTTTTGAAAAAAAAAAAAACCCTTGAATTTTTGAGCTGACCAGGGTTCCCTTCATATCCAAGCATTGGATCTATCCTGCTATTCAGAAGCGAAATTTTACCCACCTTTGATATGAAAATATCATGAAAAGCCACAATTTTATAATACATGAGAAAAGCAAATTATGGCAACAATTAATCCTTCGGTAACTGATGAGGAGGATCAGAGTCTCGTGGCCAGGATTTTAGCACGAGCCCAAGAAATTCTACCTTGTGTCCCAGGCTGGTGCTCGAAATGCAAGAAAGAATTGGCCAGACTGAAGGTCAGAAAGAGGACCATGAAGATCATCCAAGGGATGGACAATGGGGGCAGCGAAGGAAAAATGAAGGAATTTTTCACCGGAGAAAAGAAACCTCGGTGGCGACCTCATCAAAATATTTCAGTCTCAAGGAGTGGCCAGAAAGAGGATGAAGGTTCTCCTTTCCATAAGGATCCACATGGAGAATGCAAGGGTGACAAGTTGCACCAGGAGAGGGATCAGCTTGATAGAAGAGAGAAATTTTATTGGAGTGAGAACAGCCATTCGTGGGAACAACCTCCCCAGAGGTGTGGGGTGGTCCCTGTCAGAGCAGATTTTCAAGAGGTGACTGGACAAGGTGTTGGATAAACTCATCTTGGCTCCCTTTCTCATGAAAGGTTGGACTAAATTTGGCATTCAGGGTCGTCTCCAGCCTTGGTTGCTGATTCTGTGGATTTCATTCCTTTCTGGAAGGAATCTCACACTTGCCATTGATGGTGGAGAGAGTTCAGGGAGAGACTTCTTTGCAAAGATAAACTCGATTTATCAGTTCTTCCTCACTGCTGGTTGTTATTTAGCTTTGTCATTGCAGGGCACTCTCCTTAAGGTGCAATGGGAGACAGATGCTGAAAGGGAGGAGCCAAACACCCAATAAAGTGTCTGGATTTAACTTCCAAACTGCCTTTTCCTCTGGACTCATCTACCTCCATCCCTTCTCCCACTACTCCTTTTCAACACCTGGTTTTCAAATCCAAATACTTAAATGACACAGAAGAACTTGGGTGTTTTTCCTCCATGATTCAAAACTTTTCAGAACTGAGCATTTCAGGTTCTTTCCCTGGGCTCTGAGCTCCAGAAATCCTAGATGTGAAAGTAAAAGGAGCTGACATGGCCGTGCAGCAATGAAACAGCCTCGTCCTTCACAGTCTCGGTTGTAATTTCCATTTTTTTGGGATGTGAACTGTCCTGCAGTACCAGCACTCCACACTGACAAGTCAATAATCAAAACAGTGATTAGATACAGTAAATAATCACAAAACCTGCATCACACATAGTTTTTTTGTACATTTATAAAAGCAAAATAAGAAAATTAGACAGGAAATACATTATGGACGTGGTAGAAAAAATGGCTCAAGGAGCACTGCACACTTTTTTGTTTGTTTGTTTGTTTGTTTTAATTGTGTACTGTTTTTAATAACACAGCCTTTCTAGCTCCAAAATATATTTCACAGTGAAAAATCAAACAAAGCACTGTTACACTCAGTTTGTATTTACACACACACAGAAGCAAACTGCCTGTTGGATTCTTCCCTCCTGGAACAAATGGAAAAACAGCCTTTTTTTTTTTTTTTTTTTGGGGTGGCCACACCTGGCCAGCACCTGCAGCTTACATTCAACAGAGAGATTTGTGGAGAGCTCAATTGTGCCATGGCATCAGAGGCTGGATCCCAGAACTGTGTCCACCTCGAGTGTGACCTTTCCAGGGACACTGGGAAACTTCCAGTGACTCAGGAAAAGCCAAATCTGCCAGTGCATCAGCACTTTTATTCAGAGAAATAAAATCAGAATAGAATAGGTTTGGGTTGTTTTTTTTTTTTTTTTTTTTTTTTTTTT
>VWYP01004350.1:17888-47078 GCA_013400435.1 Pycnonotus jocosus
CAGGTAAGTGAAGAAGGCAGATGGAGGACAAAGGAAGGAAAAAAATCTCTAAAGATTTTTCTTATATTTGTTAAAACTCACATTTCCCCTCTGCTTTTATCCATTTGGTACCTTGCCGACAGATTTGAGTTTGCTATTACATGCTCAGTGATAACTCAAAATGATTCAGCAGTACTGAAGATTTAATTAAATCACTTTTAAGAATTTTGTGAGCACAATTATCTCCGGTAGTGGTCTGGGAATGGGACATGGGTGCGGTGCTGGTGTCTCTCAGTCAGAGTTTGGGCCCCAAATTTGGGATAAATTGGGGATAAGTTCATCCCAACTCTTGCCTGGAGACTGCACTAAACACACCTGAGCCATAAATCTGATGGACACCAAACCTCAGGTCTTGGTGGAAGACCCCACAAACAGAGAACACAATTCTTGTGGGTTAGAAAATTAGACATTGGCCAAAACCTTTTGAAAAGAGAGGAACAACCTCGGAACAGGGTGATGAAGAGCATTCAGAGTGTCCAGCTTTGATGATCTCTAAAGAAAGTAATCTATAAAGGAGTGAGGCAGTGTGAAAGAGCTTTTGGAGCCCTTTCTAGTCCTTTTTCTCTATGGATGTGCAATCAGGTTAATAAAAAGGAACAGAAATATTGAGGAAGAGATTGTAGAATAATGTTATCTCTGTGAAAAAGGGATGGAAAGAATACAAGTGTCCTAAACTAGTCATGGCATTTAAAAAAAAAATCAAATTAAAGGTAATAAATGGGACAAAAAAGTATCATCTCTCCATATCTTCTATCATTTATATTCAGATTGAATGACAACAACAACAAAAGGATAAATGTTGTTTTGATCTAAAAGTCAGAATAGAATTGTCTGTTAATATGTTCTGTCTCACTGTACTCTTGGGAGATTAATTCAGGGGAAGATGCAGAGGAAGCCTTTTTTTTTTTTAATTGTCAGTTTTCTGGCATTAATCATACCTGATTAATCACACAGTTAGTTTGTAGGATCTGGAAATATAATGCCATCATCAACTTATTTGAAGCGGTGGTTTCAATATTGTCATAAAAGCGAGGAAGAAAATGTATTAAATAACATATTTGGAAGTTTATAGATTATTAAGATCAAAAAAGAGGAAAAATGATTTTCATTATAAGAAAAAACTTGAGAGACATTAATGCCTGTATGGATGATAATAAATTGCTTTTTTTCATGAATACTGGGAAGAGAGAAGATTTAAAGCAGGTCCTGTGAGATGTGTAAGTTTATGTGCAACAGGGAATAAAAATCCTAAAGGATACAGTGGAATTCTCAGATGTGTAACAGCCAAAGAAATTAATCCTCTTTTCTTCCCCCACTCTTTCAGACAGGCAAGAAACTTGAGGGGTTGGATGTAGAAGGTCTTAGGACAATAATTGTTCAAGTGTCTGTTTGGAAGATGATGTTCTCCAAATGGTCAAGCAAAAGCTTTGTTCACATTCTAACAGGGAGAGGAAAGTCTTAAGGTTACTTTTGAAAAAGAACCCATTTGAATATCAGTTTTTGTTGAAGCTGACATTCTGTTTTCCAGTTATTTTCCTCAAAATCGCTTCAAACATAAGACTTTCTCCAGTGGCATGGCTACGAATGTGGATTGCCATTAAGTGTTGGTACAAACAAATAACAGTGCCATCTGTTCTCCCTCACTCCTCTATTGAATAAAAAATTCACTCAAATTTCTAATTGAAATTAGAACTTTTTGGTAAAAGAAACACTAAGTAGGAAGGTTGTCTTATTTGACCAGTATTTGAAGGAATCATGCTTTTGTTTTTCCATTGTACATCTGCACTTCTTAAGGAGACTGCTAAAGTCTCAACCATTCAACCTTTTTTTGAGAAAAAAAAAAATCAAAAAAGAAGCAAAAATCTCCAAACCATAGAGTCTGAAGGAAGATTATACAATTGTTTTGCCATTTAGTCCTGTGCCATTCTAAAATAAGAGAATTGTCCAGTTTAAAAGCTGTCCTAAGTGAAATACTTTAATCAAATACGAACTTTTGCAATGAAGACATCAAGGTCTGTAGTCCTGAAAAGCAACATTCACCACACTGAGTTCTGGACATACAGAATGTAGATATTGATAATGAAATTATTTTTAAAATGTCTCTAAAGCCAATGCATAGGAAAAAAATACACTTTTAAAATATAATTCTTGTGTGCTAAGGATGTCTTTTTAACAAAAGGTGACTCCTGTTGTAAACCCCGTGGATACTGAGTACATCTATTAATGTATATATTGATTAACTTAATGCTGTGACGTATCTGCAGTGATGGCATCTATTTTTAGTTAAATGAAATGCACACTTAAATTCCCTTTATTGTCTATGAAGAGCAAGAATCACTGACACACAAGGACAAATCCTCTGCCCCTAGGAGAATTGTTGTCACATCCTAAATCTATCCATTGACCTCAAAGGGAACCTGAACTGAGTTTGTCACACAAATTTCTGCCCTGTAGATTTGTGAGGTTTAGATTAGAGGAACCCAATTTCTCTGGCCAAAGGTACATATTCATCATCCCTGTGATAAATCTGTGCAAAAAGAAACCGTGACAATATTTTAAATTGAAGGATAAAGAGCAAACCATGAAGGCACAGGATGTCATTAGTAATGAATTGCTCAACACAGCTCATGTTTAATACACTGAAGGATCTCTTTTATCACTAAATATTGAACATATTAACATGGCTTTCAAGAACCTCAGTAATCTCCCTGACAGATCATTTCCAGTCTTTCCCAAAAATTTAATTAGGTCTGTAGCATCACTTCCAAAACACCTAAAAGATTCCAGGTTTTTAATTTTCCCATGCATAAACCACATCTTCAGACCAAGGACTTGAAAAACAGGGAAGCTTACCAAGGCTTTTACACTTCAACAGACACAGAAAACTTAGGTTTAAATACCTTCTGTTTAGGCTGAACCCTTCTTGCCCTTGACTAGGTAGAGGATTTCATCTTAGAGAGTTATCAGTCTCCCATCTTTCAGAAACATTTCAGAAAAATGTAAAATTTGGTTCTCTGCAAAGGGCCAGAATGACATCTGTGCTGCATCATGATGTCCATTAGGCATGAACTTTATATTTCAAGTTATCTCATCCTAAACTTAACTCCTAGTTTTACCCAACTTTTCCTAGTCTTCATCTCCTCTCTGTGTAGAAGATGGAGCTGCTCCTTTTTGTCTTCTCTATTTCTAGCTGATTTTGCATGGTTTCAATCTGTTGACTGAAGTTTTTCAGCATCTTCATTGCTCTATTTGTTAAATTCCTCAAAGATATATGAAATCACACAGAAAATTCATTTTATTTTTTTTCCTAACTAAAAAAACATAGCCATATATGCAGTTAAGCTACAAACCAATCTTTTTTCCTTAATGGTGTCGAAGATAACTACTAAATATTCTTTAGCAAAATCCTGGAGTTTTGGGTCTGTGTGTCAGGACACCTCGGAGAATGTTGATTCACGCTTATAAAACTGCTGTGAAATTCAGTTGTCTGAAATTGCACCTCATCTAAACAAAATAAGATGATCTTGGAGCTCTTTTCCAACCTTAATGATTCTGTGAATCTGGGAAAATCTGTGGGCTTCTTGTACAAGGATCAAGGAGTCAGGTGGGCTATGGGAGAGTGATTAATTTACACAACTCTTGGCTGAGTGGTTTTTATTCACTCCTCTGGATGCCTCACTCTATATTTGACAATATTTGACAATGTTGGACTGAACTTGATGGTCTTGGAGGTCTTTGCCAACTCAGTGATTCTATAATTCTATAACTTCTGATGGACACAATTCATTTTGATGTTAGGTCAGCTTTGGCCTTTCCTCACCCCTGGGTGTTTATTAAGTTAACTTCACTCAGTTCAATGGACAAAAGATGTTTTATACCCACTGAGGGTCTGATTGACACAATCTCACCCAGTTTTTCTAGGAAACTTTCAGGTGAAACATTTTCTCTCAGTATGAAGGTGCTCACCTCTTTGCTGTACAATAAAGAACAGCTATTAATTCTGGACAGACACTACCCAAAACCATAAATACCATCAGCCATTATAACAAAAAAAAAAAAAAAGAAGAAAAAAAAGAAAAAAAAAGAAAACCACCTTAAAATCCTCGATTGTGGCGCATCAGCAAAAGCACAGTACAAGAACAAAAAAATAAAAAAAGAAAATTCTACATGCAACAAGAATTAAATGAATGCTCTGCTCTCTGGTTACTTCCCCTCTGCTCTCATCCCTTCATTTAATTGCAACATGCGTCATACACACACAGTAATGTCACAGGAGTGCGTACACTTACAGGGTAATGGTTGATAGTTCTGACATCTTGCAAGAGTGCTGGTTAGCCCTCTTAGGCTTACAGTAGCATTTCTGAACGCAGCTGCTAAATATGACAAGATTAGCATTTTTTTCAGCATATTGTGAACAGGCCAAGGTAGGTCACTTTCAACACATTTCATGAGACACGTCACAGAGATGGAAAGCGGACACGACAGAATGGAGTCACGGCACGAAACCAGCTGCTTGACTGAAGCAGAAATTAAAAAAAAAAAATTAAACAAAAATTAAAGTGGCACTTGGCTGCTGCTGGCCGTTGTGGTGTGCTGATTCACAGACAGACCAGAACTCAAACACCCTGAAGGCAGGCGGGCAGCGCTGACGCATCCCAAACACGCACGGTCTGCGCGGTCTGGTTTTGTACAGGGGGTCACAGAACAACATATCACATGGAAGCTGACTGCATGCTCATGGAGAACAATCAGAGAGTCACACAAACTCCTGGGAGGGGGATCAGTCTAAGGTGAATTGGATGGGGTGTTACTCATTTTCACCGTAGTGTGGATCCCTTCCTTTTAACAAAGAGTTCTAGTAAGGACATCAAAGTGCTTTTCCCATCTTCCTTGGTGATGGAGAGGGAGCTCAGTGTGGGATCTGCATATCTGGCCAGTAATTTTGGAGGTACTACCTATTTTTTGTCACACTCACTAGGACAGTGTGCTCATCAAAGCAGCAGGCTCGTACACTGTGGAGCACGACCTTGATCCCTGCATGCTGGATTCCAGGAACAGCTGCTGCAGAGAACAAAATAGTTCCTTTCCAACCAGCCAGGAGAGGACAATTTAAATCAATCACAAGAAGGGTAATCTGAAACATGAAAAGGCATTTGGAGGGAACCTACAAGAGTTTTTATATCTGGGCTGAAAAACATGAAAATTGAAAACAGGGATTTCTTGTCGACTTTCAAAAGGAGAATTTTCGGTTTGTTTTCAACCAGTGGTTGTTTCGGTGAGATTCACCTCAAGAGAGGTTGGATGCTTACAGTACAGGTGTAAGTAAAAGGGACATCCTTAGGACCCTGAGAATCATCAATAAACAATTGAGAGAGAAATGCATTTAATGGCCAGGTGCATCTGACCTGTTTTGGATGTCCACTCTAGGACAGATGAACACAAACACCACTGAGTACCCTGATTAAATCTCCATTAATGTAAAGGATAATACCTTGATTTTTAAAGCCATTGCCTTCAAGGCAAACATTTTAATTTGTTCAAACAAACTCAGCTCCGTTTCTGTTACACAGTCTAAGATCTGTGTTCAAAACGCATGGAATTTATAATCTGAACAGTAAACCAGGATGAATTGAAAACATAATAAATTTCTCCCTACTTTTAACTCCTTTAAGTCAATCCCCATTACTGGAGTTATGCTTTGCTTCATTTTGGATAACTAAAGTCTGATAACTGTGCTATTATTTAATATTACAGTATAGGAGCAGGAAAGAACAAAGTCTTGTGGCATGCACACATCCAGCAAATAGAAACAGTAGCTGTGTTTCGACTCATAAAACGGATTTCATTTCTTGGATGTCGCTGAGGAAGTAAACATGAAAATGACTGCTCCTTTTACACTATAATTTCTCTGCTAGACTTTTGCACCACCTGCTTTTCACAGAGCTGAATTGGGCCAGCTTAATTAATTAATTGTCCGCTCAGAGCGATCAAAAACGAACAATGAGCTTTTAGGGATAGTTCAATTTTATTTTGACTGAGGCTCTCAGAAGTGATTATGGATTTTGAGTGCCACTCATTTTTTGGATCGCTTGATCTGAACCACATTTCTCAGACCAGTTTTTACCACAAGAGGGCTGCTCAGCCTGTGTGGAAGAGAAGCTCTTACGAGGCATATTAAGGTACAGAACCTGAAAAGGAAAGATCTAAAAATCAATAATCACTTTGAAAAGTCTTAGCCACGGGTTGTTGTAGAGGTTTGTTTTCTTCGATGATATACTTAATGTTGCCATGGCAATCTAGAAATAAATTCCCATCCATGTTTCCTTTACTGCTTATGACCCTTTTTATTTGACAGGGATTGATTTTTCAATAGGTTTTCCTGGTGAATAGACCTAACGTGACAACATTTGCTATTTACTATAATTATTGAAAAAACAAGACTTGATTTTGAAAATATGGATTAACTGCTGCTCCCCACCCAGTGAGGTGACATTGACACGGGGATTTGTGATGGAAAATAATAGTAGCACTTCTTAGGAAAACCTTAATATTTTAATGCTGTTAGCACTTATTTTCTGCCATTTCTAATTTTGGTAGAGTCATCTCTCTGATCTTAGATAGTGTAAAGTGTCCCAGATCTTTAGAGTACAGGATTTACAGATATTTTCTTTCCTTTCTCCCTCTCCTTTTATTTTGCCAACCTTATTTATTATCAAAGTAGAAAGTACTAGCTGGTGGAAGGAAAGGGAGAAAGTGAGAAGAGACAGAGGAGGCAGGAACCAGAAAAAAAAATGAAGGAGGAAAAAAATAGACAAAGTGAAGAAAATGAACAGAAATGAGATTATGGCTATGAAAACACTGCACAAATCAGGGCAGGATCCTCAGACCTCTGTAGGCACACAGAGAACGGAGTCGGTCACATCTAACTCTACGTGCCAAAGACAGATTCCAAACTGAACTATATCACCTTGGACTCAGTCAGGGACAGAGCAGGGCCTCCCAGGCTGAGCTGGCCTGTGTGACAGAGACCCCTAAGGCACGGGGGATGCTCTGTGTGACGGAGGTGCCCTGGTCCTCCCCGAGTGACCATAGACGAGGACCGGACTGCTCAGATCCAGCACGAGACTTTAGACAGCTAAAGGCAAACAAGCCGAGTCTCACCGCAAGTGTCCTGGGCAGGGACTGCAGCTGCATCTGGGAGGAAGAGGGAGGGTGCTAGGGTGGAAGGGGAAAGAAAAAGTTAAACACTCCCGGGCTGGAATGAGCCATGGATGATGTGGCTGAAGGCCACCGCGCCAGACCCGACACCTGGACGTCTCAATGCGAATGAGAGAGAACTCAAATCTGAGGCAAAAAGGAGTCGCAATTCCATTCTGGATGTCTCAGAGGTTCTTAAGAGGAGAGAAACAAGCATGCTGATCCAGGGGAAGGACGTTATGCTGCATTATCCAAGTACATCCCTAATGAAAATGGTCAGGGTTGTGAATTTAGGTCGTTACCAGCACTCTGGGAATTTGCTGGATGTTTGTGTCTTGTCTCTGAATGTTCTGAAGGGGAATCTTTTGGGAAATGCAGTAAAGGCAGAGCTTGATCCATACAAATTAAAACTGTGCCTCATGAGGGATCTTTGTGCACCCTGCTCGAGTAATTCTGTGTAGCCTCACCATGAGTGGGCTGTGTAGTAGCAGGTTGGCAGCTGTGTAGTAGCAGCAGAAGGAATGCAGAAACAAATCAATGAAAAAAAGCACTGAAAATACAGTAGAAAGTTAACCAAAATGGGAGTAGAGAGATTGTATGGGAGAGAGAGGAGAAAATTGAAACGTGGATCTGTATAATATATTATTGATATCACACACCCCCTTTCCTTTGGCTGATACTTCTCTGGGAGGGGAGATTTCCTTGTTGCTCAGTAGCTGAGGATTCCCTGAAGCTGCACTTGCTTCCCTTCAAAACACCAACGACATTTACAAACCCCTTACAGATCAGATTTTCCCATCTTTGTTTGGCAAACAGGACTCATTCTGTGGGCAGCAAACAGATCCTGTAATTCCATCCCACTGCAGTGGCTGCAGCTCTGACCTGCTCTGTGCAGGCAGAGTCCCTCACCCCTCTCACCCAGACACAGAGCAAGCACTGCTGCTTCTCAGCAAAGCTGCCTTTGGTTGTATCTCCTCTCATTTTTGAGATTAACAAAATAGCTGCGTGCCTTTTCCTTGTCAGCTTGATGGGCACTGATGAGAAACAGGCCATAAAGTGAGATTTACCTGACCTGTTTTAAACTTGGTGTTTAAAGTGAAATAAGCTGTACTAAAGGATTTTATTCTCTGGGCTGGGTAGGTCTCTACTGACTGTAGAAGGAGCTCTGCAGGATTATCTTATTAAAACAGGTAGATCCCCTGCTGTCTTGCTAAAAGTACAGCAAATATTGTGCTCTTCATGGAAAAAAAATAACACAACCAAACAAACAAAAAAAGGGAACTGTATCTCTAGCCTTTAATGGCAAACAAATCCCAAATTCTTAGTCTTGTTGCCTGGAGTTCTACTCTTCCTCGCTAATGCCACAAAAATAAGAAGCTGAAGCTGAATGAGTGCTTGCAGATTAATGATGTGGTTAAAAATAAATGTTTAACAAACATGAACTCAAACTGGAACTTTTTGTCCAGTAAACCTGACCCTTGGGTAGATCTGAGGCTGGAAAGTGAAACAGAATGGTTAAAGAGAGCCAAAAATCCCATCTACAGCGCTCATTCTTGGCTTTTCTAACTCCTGCAGAGTGGACATAAAAAGGAGAACACCATTGCTATACTTGGAGTTAAATAATGGAGAGATTAAGCCTAATATTCGCCTGTGCTCCAGAGAATAAAGCTGGTAGCAGAGGGCAGAATTCTTCCAACAGAAACAGCCTTTAAATGAGCTGCAGCTTCAAGGTTCTGTGTCCTGATCCTTCCCCTGTATGAATTCAGGAGCTCTTGTTTTACCAAGCTGGGTTATTCTCTCTGACTCCAGAGCACAGAGTTGTGCTCTGTGGGATAATTCTGGTGGAGGTGCAGTAACACAACTGAGGTGCAGCAGACAACAGAATGTTCAGTGAGAAAAACGTACCAAATAAGATTCTTATATAAATTTAGATTTTGAACACTTTACTGTTTCAGATGAAGAATGCATATCCAAATCCAGACATAAATGTCTGAGAATGGGATTTAGCTCACTGTCCTCAAAAGAAAGCAAACGAGCAAAGCCCACAGAGTGTTTATTGTCCCAGTGTGACACAAGAAGTGGATTTTCCAGCATTACAGACAGGTTTTGGTTCCTGTCAGCTGGCAGAGCTCAGCAGCAGTATAACTGCGCTGGGTTTATATAATTTGCAGCTCTGAAGCTGCAGTTAGACTGTTTTGACTCACCTGCCTCACATGTTATACAATATCCCTGCAGATTCACGGTACAAACTCATCTCTACAACTCTCCTTAATGAAAAAAAGAGAGAACTGCCTTTGTTAAATAAGCCTGGGCTTGCAGGTATTTAATCAGCTGAAGAACTCCAGTGTTTCTATTGGAAATATAAAGAGGAATTACAGTTTGGAAATCCCTCAGTAATGACACAGGTGGGACTAAGACTGTGATGTGAACCCTAAACATGGCTTTGGATTGGTCCTGTCTTGAGGTAGTTTGAATTTGTTTAAACAACATTTATTGAGACTTAATTCTGTATTAATCCACTGCAGCCTGATGGCCTTTGAGGATGTTCTTTTACTCTCCAAGGCAGGCAGAGTTTGTTCTTAGAAAACTGATTATCTGCTTTGCAGCACACAGTTCCTCTGACACACAGTGTTAGTCACAAGATCCTCACAAGAAATTCGCCTTTCCAGATCAAAAAACCTTCTGCACTGGCACAGCACCATCTTCCTTGTCCCCTCCCTACCTCAGGCTGTGTACTTGCTTGGAGCACATCCTAAAAATTCTCCATTTGTAAAACTAACCCCGCTGGATGTGAAACAACGTCAGCTTCTGAAGCGAGACACAATAAATCAATGGCAAGGAGAAGCAGAGACACCGAGGGGAAAGTAAATTCCCATTGCCCTGATATGATAGAGGTAAAAGTGTGAATGATAGGGAAAACTAAGATGAAGACCATGGTTGCTGGTGGGCATCGAGCCTTGGTACAGTTTGAAAGCACACTCAGGATCAGAGATGTCAGAATTATTCCCCATTTCCTGCAGTCTCCATCAGCTGCTGCATGACCAGTTGCTTCAGCTCCACCTTCTTATTTACATTAAGTAACTGATGCAAAGAATCAGAGGTGTAAACTGATTTGGGGATGAAGAAAAATTCAGATCTATCCCTTTCTAATAGTGCATGCAAACCAGCAAACAGACATGAGCAATGCAGGAGGAAAAGGACAAACAGCCAGAATGGTCTGATTTGGATATTCCCAAGTTAATGCTCAGTTTGAAACTTCTGATTTTTTTTTCTGATTCTCCAAGCCCATTGTCTTTCCCAGGACCTAAGCAAGCTGCTCTGATAAGAGATGTTGCGCCCAAATCTGTGGCTAATTCAGAAAGACCAGTGGCCTTGGGCACTGGCCATTCCCTGTCCTGCTGATCTCCATGACAACTGGAGCGTATCAATGCACATCAAAATTGTGTTATTCCCTCTGACCAAGTGCAGGGACTTCAGAAGCACATTTGAGGTCTGTTCCTCATTTTCTTTCCAGAAGCTGCCTTATTTTTGCTAATCAGGAAGCTCCAGTGTGTGGTCAAAATTCACAAGGTTACAGCAAATTTAGTGCAGTGCAGCCACTCTCCCTTTACAATACGAAGTTTTGTGTTGTGCACATTGCTAAAGTATTTGTGGTTTTTTAAGCAGTAATGCTGGGACAATTTTAGGTATCTAAAGTGTTTCAGACAGCACATGTGTGTGCAAAATCCTGTATTTACACAGGCACCCTACAGACACAAGCATTTATGTACAAATTCCTCTGTTCTGAGCTCTGATCCATACCAGTTCTGGCAATCAAGGCATGATGGCTTTGGTACTGTCTTTGGAAGGTGTTTAGATCTGAAATTTCTATTTACACACCTCTAACATTTCAATGGGAACTAATAAAACACTGTTTAGCCTTTTTTTGGTGCCTTGAACTCTGTGGAAGCAGGGCTGTTAGGGCTAATCCAACCCTAGATAGAACTGCTGAGAGTGCAGCAAGCTTTACTGTCTTTTCTTAAAGAAAAAATATAAAAACCTTTTTTATAAAGAGAATTGTAGTATTGGATAAAACCAGGCATTATTCTCTCCCTCACTACCCTGCACACCTCCTTGACTTTTCAAGAGAAGAAGCATCTTTTAGTGTCTTCTCTTCTAATGCAAAATTGGTTTTTTTTCAGTTCATGGCTTGCTCTTGTGACAGATGGGGGGGAAAAGCCTGTGCTTTGCTCTTTTAGGATGCAACTTGTGGACAAAGAACTCTCCTTCAAAGAGCTCCTTCTCTAAGGCTGCCACAGATCATGGAGCCAAAGAAAGATTTTAAGTCATCATTAGACAATTCTTACACATGAAACCTAAGCAGATTTCAAAATCTCATGAGTTTATCAACAACAAAAATCACCATTTTATCCTTTTCTCTGTCTGTACATCTATGTAAACCATAAGATTTCCCTTTAAAATGCCTTTCAGCCACAGAAATAGTGTTTAAAGACAAAGTCAGCCCATTTTTTCAATACTACTGCAAAAGCAAAAAGGACAGGAGTCAGCCTCCACCACACAGACACCACCTGTGCAGGCCAAGGCCTTGCACCCTAAAATTCCCCTTCCAAAGGTTTCCAAATCATAGAAGCAGAACCCTTTTTAATGTTGCATTCATCACAGGTGATGTTGTAACAACAAGAAATAAGATTTGTGATCCACGATTTCAAAATCAGATCCCGCCAAAGCTCTGGTCTGGTGCTTGGATGTCACCGGAAATGGAAATTTCCTTTATAAATATTGATTTGCTCTTTTGGAATATTCCTCTGGCAGGTGGCCCAGGGAACAACAAAACCCCCTTCAAGGCAGAAATAGTTTTAGGTCTAATCTCATCATTTATGTAAGAATGTAAAGGATGCACTGGATGACAGGACAGAGTTTAGGTTGGGAAAGTGGATTTGACAACCAAGAATTCATCTTCCTGTCCTTGCCACAAGCACCTGAGGGATTTAGGTGCATTTTACCCTTGGTTGTTCAGTAGCAATAACAGCTCCCAAGAACATTATAAACACTCCAAATATTCTGTGCTGTTTGATTTTACAGCAATTGAAACCACAGACAGGGTAATCAAAGCAGAATAGGGCTTTTGATTATCTTATCTGAAAAGAAATAAATCCCTATTAATTACATTCCTGCTAATTATGGTACATAGCCTACATAAGCTCACATTCCTAATGAGTACACTCAGGTTTTTTTCCAATCCCTGCCTGAAAAGATTGGCACAAACAATCCTTTCCACCCATAAATTCCAAAGTGAAAAAAACCAAACCAAAACAAACGAACAAAAAAATCCAACCAGCACCCAAAATAATATTTTGCCTTGGGCAATGCAGACGAAAAGTTTAGTAGTGAGTGAGCACATTTTTTTCCTAGAACTTTAAATAAATCCATGAAGAATTAGTGTCAATCAAAGCAGCAAGTATCTGCATTCCTGAGAAATGAGCGCTAGGTCCTTGCTGGCCATGCACTGACATCAAATGACCATCATCAGTGTTTGGCAGTGCATTTTCCTGTGGCAGAAAAGGATTAACCCCCAGGACACGAGTTCCTTTTGCTGCTGGGTCTTTGGGTATCCCAGCACCTTGGGGTCGGAAATTGCAGAGCCCTCCTGGAGAACACCCTGTCCAACCAACATCTGCCATTTGCTTGTCCAAAAATGACCCTTTTTTGGCACCGAGAGCCTGTCAATAATTATCAACTCTGGCGGTCTGAGCACTTGCAGCAAGACAAAGCAGTAGCAGAATGAATCACTGCGTATCCAGTGGCTTTGGAGGTGAATTTCAGAGGAGTGTTGTTTACCAAAACATCTGGGTTACAACATTGCTTTCGCTGCCCTAACCCTCTAGGTTGCACCATAGGTAAAATCATACCTACCTATGATAAATGCCATGATTCTCCTTTCTTTCCAGCAAGATGCTGATTGGAGGAATGACGTAGACCTGAATTAGCTATGGATATATATATATGTGGGGTTTATTTTCTTTTCATTGAGCTTTCAACATGTGATACCAAAATTTGTGAAGAATCTGTCAAAGCAAAAGCAGAAACAAGCTTCCCCCTCCCAAATTATACCAGTCGTGATAAACTGGAAATCATAATAAAATAAAAAGGTTGGGTTTTTTTTTTTTCAGTTATATGTGCTTGATCCTTGAAAATGAATGAAGAAAGAAAAATTCCATGGAAATGTATTTGTCTTTTTAATCTTGAGGGTTATTCCAGCATGCATCTACATCATGCACCCACTAAATACTGTAGTGTTTGATGGTAGTGATGATGATGATTTTCTCTCTAGAGTGAATATTTCAGCAATGCAACAATGCTTGTGAAAATAACAGCGTGGATTTAGGCTTTGTGTAGGCATTTCTGTAGAAATATGTTGGGTTTTTTATTTTTCCTGGGGGGGTGATGTACTCTCTCTACAACAACTTGACCAAAACCAGGATGCCTGAAAACAGATTCTGACACACCAGGTTACACACAGTGGGCTGGATTTTTCATGGTAAAACCAGTGAAATCTCACCAGATCAAGTTTATTATCCATTTCCTAAAATTCCAGGGAAGAAACTGGTAGATGACAAATCCATGCAAATAATGTGGGCCTGATGTGCTGTTCTGGGTGCTGAACCAGCCACTGCAAGGTTGTGAATGTGTGTTTGCAGTCCCCAGGACTGTGAGATCCTGTTTAATTCATGCACTCCTGATCTGGTGCTCCTGGGCTCTCAGCACATGGGGTAACTATCCCTAAATAATCTCCTACTTCTTCAAAATATTTACAAACTGCAGCTGGATGTTGCTAAAACTCAGGGGGTTTTTTTCTGTTTGGAATCATGTTAATTAATTTATAACTGGATGGGAAATACAGGCATCAATTTGAAACACGGCTGTTTGTTCTGTGAGATTAAACAGGAGATATCACAAGGGGGAATGGCTTTAAATGAAAGGCAGTAAGTTTAGATTGGACATTAGGAAGAATTTATTTACTGCAAGGATGCTGAGGTCCAGGCACAGGTTTCCCAGAGAAGCTGTGTCTGCCTCATCCCTGGAAATGTTCAAAGCCTGGTTGGGCAGGGCTTGGAGCAATTTGGGACAGTGGAAGGTGTCCCACCCCATGGCAGGAGTGGAACTGGCTGATTTTAAGGCCCTTTCTAACCCAAACCATTTTCTGTCTGTAATCATGGCACATTACTGCTGTTTATTTCACCAACTGGGATGAGAAACCTGCCTGAAGGACATTAACAGCTGTCTTAATTACTCTAAGAATACCATCAATAGCTCTTTATGCTTCCCCATGACCTGGGGATCTCAGAACTTCTCCCTCAGATAAAAATCTATTCCATTTGCATTACTGATCTTCCTTCAGTTCGATGCCTAATTTGGCAGAATTATTCAGGGCTGAGACAAGATTAACTGAAACCAGACGTGTTTCAAGAAAAAAAATCTTACATCTTTGTCACTCCTCACACAAAAAAATAACTCATGGTTATGATGACTATTGGGAGGAAGTATGAATGTTTCTTAGAGAAATAGCCCCAAATAATAATACAATTAAAATGATCGTTAAGGGGGTGTCTTCTATTTCTTTTTTGAAATCCTACCTCAGCTGCTTAGACAATTTGATGAATCCAACCCCCAATATTTTCAGCCGTAAAGTGTTTCTATTAAAAACATCAGCAAAAGCAAGATGGAGTGATTGCTCTCCCAGAACCTGGAGGGTTTTTGGGATCTCTGGCTGAGATGGGATCAGCAGCATGCAGGCAGCTCTGAGGGGAACTAAAGACACAAGGAAAGGCTGGGGAGGCAGGAGATTGGTGATGGATGACTGAACACAAAGGTGGAAAAATGGAAGTTTATAATCACCCAAGCACTTGGCCACTCCAGGAAAATTGTCAGGAATTAGCAACATGTTTCCAAGTTTTTGCCATCCTAAAGGCAGAGGGTGTTGCACACAATGATCAGGTTGTTTAGAGAGGAAGTCTAATTATTATTTTTTTTTTAATGGGAGTAAAGCCCTGGTAATGCCCAACAAATGATACAAATGATTGTTTGATTTATTTTCAAACCAATCTTGTATTCCTCAGTGGCTCCACTGCATTAATTAAGCCTCAGCTCCCCTGCAGTGCTCTCTTCTGCCATGGTCCTGTCGCAGCTCCCAGATAACTTCTCCAGAGGGAGATTTAATAATGAATGCACAGTGGTAGAGCAATGTATGATTAATCTTTGAATTTAAGCCCATCCCCAGGGCTTTCAAAATCAAATACAGGCTTAAGTGCTTTGCAGAACCATCACCACAGTGTCTATGAAGTAGAAGCTGATTTTTCTAATTAAAAATAGTCATTAAAAGGACCTGAACCTAAACATGGACCAAATATATTAAAACAAATCCTGCTCAAGGTCAGTAGCCAAGTTTTTGGGGTCTTATATTTTTTTGTTGATGATGGAAGTACCAGCTGTCTAAAGGGTTATTCCAAAAAAATGGAAGACTGATATTGGAATAAATCTTGATCCCTGCTGCAGATCCGTGTGGTATTACCTTCAGAAACAGGCTGAAAATCATTCCTCAACCTCGTCCTTCCTCACCTCCTAAAGGGAAAGTGCTTAAAATGTTCTGGGATAGAGATGTGGATGAGGAGTTTGGTCTGATGGAATGATGCTGTGATAGGTTGAAACAGCAAAACAGAACATGGAAAATGCTTGATATGAGGCACAGTCTAAATGTGAGATATTTCAATATGGTGACAGAACCAGATTTTGATCCACTGTCTGCCTTCCTTACAAGCTCTCTTTTTACAGGGTATGTGTGCACAGATATTGACTCTGTCTGCTGTATATCTGCACGGAATCATTAATTTCATTCCTTTCCATCGTCCCTGTGAGAACTTTTCCGCTGTCCAATCTGTTTGGATAAACAACACTCCACTCCATAGCACATACATCAATGCGAGATCGATTTATACACACCCGGTCATAAAAGTTGCAAAAAAAACCAACAACAACAAAAAAAAAACCATGAGAGGAGGAAAAAAAAAATACAATGGCAGCGAATGGAACAGAAAATATGATGTTTTCTCTTGGTTTTGGTGGCTAACTATACACATAGGAAAAACACCAGCAAAACCCAGTCACCATATTGATCCAGGATGACAGGGGAGGTTTGATATTCCAGTCAAATCTCTGGAGCTCATGGCATGCTTTGCTTCATCCCTGAGATGTGCAGCAGACACCAGACATGCGCTTAAAAATTCACAATGAGCCCTGCACCATCTCAGGTGTTAATTACAATTAGGGGTGACTTCCCAGCAGCACATCCATGGGAAGCCTTCATGCAAGCCCTGCAGGCAGACCATGCACAGGTTAACCTAGTCACTAACTCTCACCCTGGGTTTTATTTCTGAGGTAAATCCACCCACAGAACCGATTTAAAGTGTTTTTGGGTTTTTTTTTGGCTGTGGAAACACGGTTTAGAGCAAGATGAAAGGGGCAGTGCTTTCAGTAAGTGGATGTCTGGCTGCAGACATGAGAATTGATGTAGAAAATATTATTATTTAATGCAAATCTAAACTAGATAACTGGGAAAAAAAAAAAAAGAAAAATAGGCAGCTGGAGGACATTTTTTTTTCCCTGAAAACTGTAATTTAGATGAGTGACATCATTATACTATGATTGTGGTTACTTAGGGTGAAACTAATCACTGGATAATTGTATTTGCTACAAAATAAGCATCTCCTATTTTACCCTAATATCTTTTAGTTTTATTTAAGATGTTCATAGCTTGTCTATTTTCATCAGGAATTTTGTACTACATTAAATAGTCCATGAGTACAAGAAAACACCCAAGCTCACAAAAAAATCCCGAAACTAAATGTGTGTGGTGTTTAGGCCAACACCTGATGTGCTGCCCCATATCCTGGTTATTCCAGAGGATAATATTATTTTTATATGGAAAATGGCTGCATGCACTCAAAATGATAATGACAACCACTTCAACTGCCCTCTTATGGCTAATAAAAAGGATTCCAGTTAAAAAAAAAAAAAAAAAAAAAGAAGAAACATTTAAATCACAAAGCTACAAACATCTAGAGGGAAATTTTAGGATTCATGTGCATTTTAAAACATTTTTAAGGGCGTGTGTGTGAAATGTTTGGGTGAAGTTGAATTCATTTAAGTTTACAAGAAACATGGGCATAAACATAATGTCTGGGGGATCTTCCTACACTATGATTCAACCTGAAGTTAATTAAACCTTTTCACCAAATCTCATTGATTTCAGTGAACTTTGAACCATGTCTGGGATTTATGGAGCACAGCAAACCATCCCATGAGTAGAACAACAATTTTTATACCTGGTCAAGATGTTAATTTTTGTATAACAGGCATGTAAAAACATTAGATTTGGTTTGGGTTTGTTTTTAGTCTCATGTTTATGCTTATTTTATAAATATTTTAAAGGAAAGTGAAAGCTGGCATTGAAATGCACTTTCACAGCTGATGGATTGAAAAATTAAAGTAAAAATCAACCAAAATAATTTAATAGACCTTGCAACTCTTTTCAAAAATCAACCTAGTTCAGCTGAGGTTTCTTTTTTACTTTGTGGGTTTTTCCTATGTGTATATCAGTAATTTAAATTGATTACTGCTTCGTTTGTACTTACAAGTAAATGCTGGATTCATTGCCCCCGATATCAGGTGACTGGAGTTTCTGCACAAGTATCACAATTATGCCAATAAAAAGCACAAAGTTTATCTGGGGGAAAGAAAAAAAAAAAAGGAAAAAATTGTGATAATGACATATTTTTACAAAGGGCATTCCCAGTGACTTGCTGGTTACATTCCCTTTTTCTTCTCCAAACCACAGTCTAAAAATATTTCATAGGGTCAGGATTAATGGGGAAAGTTCACAGGAGTCTTATCCTCCTTGCTGCAGCTAAAATGAGGCAGAATTTCTGCAGTTCTAAGACAAGAGAAGAGAAACATAAATGGAAAAGTTTCAGTATTTTTCATTATCTACCTGTGCAGAATAAAAAGAAAGATCCCTGCGCAAAAAAATAAATCATAAAATAAAGACCTCGAGAGTAAAGGCATTTTTAACTCCCGTTCTCTGACCAACAGACTTCTCAGTTTAACAGTTCCCATTGGTTTTAAAAACGTGGAGAATGATAAAATTAGTTCATTTCAATGTTTTGGCTTGAGATTTGGCTGTCAAATCCATAGCTTCTTAAAGCCAGAACAGTGGAAATTTAGGTTTGTCCTATACAAAATCTTATACTCCTTTAGAGGGACCAGAAACTAGATCTGAGCATCTTTTCCAGCAATTTCTGTCTGATCTGAGGACTACAAAAGGATGGAGAAGCCCAGTTGTCCCTTGCTGTTTGCTTGGTTCTTTAATGCCTTCGATAGAAACCAGGTTTAATTGATTTCCCAAGCAGAAGGTGATCCCTCACAGAATGTGCCTGTGAAACACAGAAATTCACACATGGACAAAAACATTGGGTCATTGAACCCTCTCTGTTTCGGTGCTGAAATTGGCTGAATTTCCTTTGATTTATCTGATGATTGCTGGACTGTCCAGCAATCTGTCCAAAGATTTTAAAGAAGAGTAAAACCCTCCTGGTTTTATTGGTTAACTGTGAGCTGAATGGCTGAATTATCACAAAAGTCACTGAAAACCTGCTCGATTTTTCCCTTGGACTGTGGAGAGCAACTTAGGGTGCCCAGAATGAGACACTTACATGTGGCAAGCCCGACAGATTGGGGGGTGCCTCTGACCATATTGCCCAGGGGCTCAATTCAATTTCCTGAAAGCAGGAGCCCAACAGCATTTTAAGATCCCCATGTTATTTGGAGCACCAGAATATCTCCTTCTCTTCAGATATTTCGAATCCATCTGTACACAATCCTGAATTATATGTTCTAGGGGATCCTGCTTAAATGGGGAAGTTGGGCTAAACATTGGAGTTGTCTACTGACCAATTTTAGCTATTCTGTGAAGCCCAAACAGAGCACTTTAGAACTTTTCAGTCCTACATGTGCAAGCATCTGACAAAATTTGAGCCAAATCCAAGAGTTCCATCAATTAAGGAGAGCTCAGACACCTTTCTGACAATTCAGCATCTTGCACTATGACCAAGTACTATTTTAAATCTAATATTTGATAAATAAATGTAGTGAACTCAATCCCCTTCAGCAGACACAGTCTGTTTTCCTGGTCACTGACATTTGGGATTGTTTTAGATGCCCTGGATTGTCCCACTTGGCCTTCACCTGCCACCCCAAGTGGCCCAGAATTTCCATATATCCTATAACATGCCTGCCAGCCCCAGAGAAGTGTTCCTCATGCTCTGGGGTCTTAATTGTGGTATTTGTGTCTGTGTTTAAGCAACTGAACAACTCCTGTCCTACAGGGTCGTTGTTTGCAGGCAAGAGCTCCATCATTTAATTTGTATTAATCCTCCTTAATAATGAAACTCCTTGGCATTGTGGGTGGCAAACGACGAAAATTCAGAGAATTTCCCCGCCAGCCCAGCACAGGGAGGCAGCACAGTTTGTAAAGTATTTGAAGATGTTGAAATTGGTTATTTGTCCTCAGGAGAGCTGAGGAAGTGCCTTCTCCAGGAGCTACTCACCATGATGGACCCAACCACGGGACCCTTGATCACCCACCACAGGGCAGTGTTGTCATTCATGTCCCAGCAGCTGCAGCCATGGAGGAAAGAGTGGGAAGGGGAAAGAGAAGGAAAGAAAAAACAGCAGTGAAATTAATGAACTTGCAACTGGTTTCAAGGGGGCAGAATGTGGGAAATTGATTTTGTAACTTAAATTATTTTATTGAAATTGGAAGTGTTAGTTCTTTACTTTGTCTTGTTGCGGCTTTTTTTTTACAGACTTTACACAATAATTTGGAAGTAAAATAAGTGTGGTTTTTTGAGTTCCAATGGTACTTCCTGATAAATAGCTTAGATATTTTGGAAAAACCCTTTGAGTGTGTTTCTGTCTCTATAACACAATTGTAAAGCTGTCTCTAAAAAAAAAAACCCAAAAAAGAGATACGTCAATGGATGGGGATTTTTTTGATCAATATTTCAAAGTTTGATGTCTCACTTTGTTTTCCAGGGTTAACAGATAAGAATGTGGGTTTCTGACCCTCACACATGGAATTTCACACATTTCCAGAACACCAAGTTATATTCACAGATTGGAATGATTTTCCAGTCATTGGGTTGTAAATCTTATCCAGGATTCACCTGAGAGGGATCAAATACTGGGTAACAGTTGGGGTCAGCTCTTTTGTTAAGCTGTTGCTAGTGAGTAATAATAAATGAAATGACATTTCTATCCCAGAATTTAAAATCTTCTTCTGAAATCACCAAAGAATTCTGCAGAAGTTTGTTTCACACAGGTGCACCAGGAATTGAAATATATGGTTTATATTCCTAGAGGATTTGAATGTTAACACACATTTTTAGAGCTAGAAAATCAACAAGCATGAAAATAATCTTATTTTCCAAGCCCTGCTACACTATTATAATGACTATTATTTATTATTGAGAAATGTCTTCAGGACTATTTTAAGCCATCAAGAGTTTGTCAGCTAAAATTTTTCTTTCATTTGCTCCGCTTTCTTCCCCTGATTTTCTCCCTGGAAAACAAATTCGGGGAAATCTGTCTAAATTGTACCTGCAGTTCTGAGAAGGAGTTTTTCCTTCCCACTGGGAGAAGAGCCAAAGTCCCAGCAGAGGCTGCCATGGTGCATTTGTCAAATGCCAAAGAACAATTGGGAAGAACACCCAGGAATAAAACATTGCTGGTCTCACGAGAGCTTAACGCAACTTGTGTGTCACTTAAATGGTTGTGTGGCAGCGTCGGGGGGAAAAGTGAAAAATCTTCCAACAAAACTGTGTTCATGTGTAAAAGTGAGGAGGCAGAGCTAAAATCCCGTCATCAAAGTGCGTGTGGGAGAAATCCCAAACGGCTGAGCGATGCCTGGTTCAGAAACGTCACTTAAACTCATATTTTCAGTTGAACAATATTCATTATTTTCAGTTGAACAATATTCATTATTTTCAGTTGAACAATTTTTGTTCACTTCAGATGAACAGTAATTTACTGGATTCCCATAAAACCAACAATAAGGATGTGTGTGGTGCAGCTGGTGAGAACTGAGAAAATTTAGAGGTGAGATGTCAAATTTACACAAAATTTTGTATTTTTTGCTTCTGTTTGCATGGCACGGCAACCTGAAATCACCCAAAATCTAAGGGGCTGATGACTGAGATTTCCAAGTGTAAATTAGTATTTCCTACTTTTCTCACTTTGGATGCCCAGCTTAAAATACTTGAAAGGAGATAAATGCTCAGAGGGATCTCCTCACCCACACTCTGGAAATCAGGCTTTTTGTCAGTGATCAACAATGGTATGGACCTAAAATCATCAATGATCTTTTAAATTCTTTGCATGCATTTATAAATTTGGAGTTGTCTACTGAATATTACCCATTCTTTTCAGAGCTCAACCTCCTTATTATGGACATTAAATCTGCCTTGAATTTCTTAGTGAATTGACCAATGTTGGAAGAATCTGGGCAAATTTTCGTATTAATTTTGCTGTACAAATAGATAGTGATGCATGGAAGTTTGTAGGAATGAGGAATTATAGGGATAGGAATGCACCTCTAATTCCAGCTATCTGGATTGAGGAGACCAGCAGCCCAGTTAATTATCCCAGAATCTGACTGGGACAGAGAGAACCTTGGAGGTTGTTTTGGGTTTCCTTTTCCCACACTGAGTTATTTTAAATGTGCACTCTAGGGTGATACATCAGTCCCTACAAATTCCTATTCTTAGACATCTCTGCTTTTTTATTCTCTTCTTCTTAGAGCTTTTCTTTTACTTAGACCACTCCTCTGTTTTTACAGGACTTGTCCCCATCTTAATTCCTAAATTTCACCTTGCAGATATCAATAATGAATCAGATCAATCTCACATAGAGTTTTTTTGTTGGTTTTTTTTTCAAGGACTTTCAAAGATGTCCAGTCCCTGTGACACCTACAGGATAAATGTGAAGGAAGGAACCACCATCTCCTCCTCAGATAAAAAAGTAGGAAGGTGCTACAGAACATCTGGAATTTTCTGTACTGTGCAAACAAGCTCCCTAATTTCTGTCACGTGCTTCCTTACAGGCAGGATGAGAAGAAATTATTCTTTTCCAGGATGGATGAAGGGAATGGAGCCAGGGGGCTGGGGAAGGGATGTGATTTCCATCTGCAGCGGCCAGAATCTGATCTCTGGTGCAGGTCTGGAATAAAATAAAAGCTCCACTTAAATCAGAGCTCTGCATCAACAGGCAGCTGCATTTATCTCCTCAGTCCTGTCACTTACAGGGATGCAAGTCAGGAGCTGAAGTCGAGGGAGCTCTGCCAGTTTTAGAAGGAGCAGTCAGGAGGGGATCCAAGCTCTGAGCCTGTATTTCACTCCATGCCTTTGCCACTGTGGTTTTCCAGTTCAGTAATTTCCACAAGGTTTTCAGGCTCATGCTGGCTTCTCCCCCACTCCCAGAACAATGCTGGCTGAATTTTAAAAAGATTGAGGCTCTCAGCTAGAACCTATCTAAATGTCTTGCATGCTAAATAGCTTCTCTAAATAAAAGGAGTGTTTTTTACTTTTTTGGGAGGTTTTGGGTTTTTTTGTTTTTTTTGTTTTTTTTTTTTTTAAATTATTCTTTTTCCTTCTGCGAGATATTCTCTCTACCTGCAAAAGGCAAGAGCTGTTTGGACTTGTAAGAGAAATTAGTGCTTTCAGGGCCAGCGCTGTAGTCTGAATAATGACACAACAGGGGTTTCTGGCTTGTTTTGCATGGAAATAAATGATTTAATTTGTCTTAATGTCAAAATAGAACATTGGGTCACAGCACTGGCATCCCCAGTGGAGGAAAGGCTTTATTTGCTTTCCAGAAGGAGTCTGAAAGAACAAAGATGAAGAAAACCTGACAGAACAATGAGTTTTGTGGAAATTTTTGCATCCAGGTATCTCCAGTATTAGGGAAAATTAAAGGATAAGCCTCAATGACTTGGAAATGGGATTTAGGTAGGAAGTGCCTTTCCCTCAGTTCTGTGTTTTCAAAGAACCACTGACTGATTTTTGAAATTTTACTCAGTCTGCCTCATTTTTTTTCGAACATCTCACCAGGTTCAAACACAGCTCTCATGAAAAATCATTGCCAAGTTTGTCTTTTCAGTGTGTAAATACACATCCATTCCTACCTGCTGCTCTACTGGAGCAGATACTGACTACCAAAATATGCAGGTCTGGCTCTGGGAGCAGCTTTTCCTTCTGATCCTTTAGAACAGGATATTTGCAGCTTTTTTTTCTCTATCAAATGACCTACCCTTTCCAATTCTTTATGAAATATCTATTTTTTTTTTTTTTACACAGAAGACAGAACGAGGATTTCTGTCTCATCCTTTTCCCCCTCCCCTCCAAAATTCATGGAAAACTCTCCTCAGTGGGAAGCTAAACTCCTAATTGCCCTGGTAAATCAAAGCTCAGCAATGCCTTGTGCAGATTTCTTTCGCTGTGCTAGATTTTATCTCCAATAATTTCTACAGATGACTTCATCACCTTCATCTTCCTCCACAACCAGTGGGAAAGAAGCAGAGAATTATGTGGGATTCCACTCACAGCTCTTGTAAGATGAGACAAACCATACCCTGGACTCCAGAAATTTAATGGAGCAGGGAATGGAGTCAGCTGCAGGTTTACAGGTTTGATATCTGAATTTTTTAGGAATTCCCCAGTGCAGTGTTGGCACAGAGATCAAACTGTAGCTCTGTGAACAGAAAAGTGCTTGAACCCTGGACCTAAATTATGTCTGTACACAAATGGATGTCAGAAATGAAAGGAGAAAACAGAACAGGAGGAAATGTTGTGCACAGGAGGTTCAGGCTGGACATCAGGAAGAATTATTCCACTGAAAGGATTTTTGAGCTTTGGATGGGAGCTGCCCAGGGAGGTTTGGAGTCCCCACCCCTGGCACTCAGTGCTCTGGGCTGGGGACAAGGTGGGGATCAGGCACAGCTTGGGCTCGGTGACCTTGGAGGTCTTTCCCAACCTAAAGGATCCTTTCACTCTGTGATTCTGTGCTCTGCTGTCACCACATCTCTGTGGCACCTTTGCCATGGGGCTGGATGCCCCTGGAATCATTTCCCACACAGCAACACCTACCCAGTGTCATCGAAGTGAAGCCTCAGCACTGCCCAGACAGTGACACAAATTGTTGGGGTACCTGCAGAGGACAAGACAGGGACACATTAACAGGGCACACACACCTGATATCCAGCAAGGAGCATTTGTGCAACCTCTCCACTGAGGTTTTGTTCCCTGGCAGCACCTGTGCATGGGATAATGCAAATTATTGAGTTGATTCCGAGCTCCAGAAACATCCCTGTCAGTCAGGGGAGGGATTGTAGGGGCAAAACTGATGACAGGGAAGAATGATGTGCCAGGTTATTATTGCTCAGTGTTTTACTGCATCTTTTTGCATGAAGAATAAAAGAAAGTCTGAACAGAACACAATCAACCACATCCATGTCTGGAGCTGCTGGAATCATGCAGGAATTGCAGCGCCAGATGTTCAGCTGGAATGGCATTTCTGGATTCTGCCTCTCCTTCTGTGGTTTTGCTGTAAATGATTTACAAATGTTGCATTTTCTCTGTTGCTGTGTAAATAATCAGCTTTTATTTACTTATTCAACCAAAACAAATCCAGAGAAGTTTCCTCTGCTCACAGGAATTTTTTTTTTTCATTTAAAAAAATACCAAAACAAACTCCAAAAAGACGATATTGGAGTAAGAATTTAATTCCTATTTCAGACATTTCTTCACTTTCAAAAAATGCATGTATAATGCAAATTTAATTAAAACAGTAAGAACCCACTGAGAAACCTGGATTTATTTTCCTTTCTGAAAATCCTAGAAGTGTGATTGTTTTTTTCAGTTGAAATATTTTTATAAAATAATGCATTTATGCAAGACAACCTTGGATAAATTGGATCTCCACTGTATGGCAAATAAAATCTTTGACTAAGAAACTGCTGACATCTCTTCAGGCACCACTGGAAAAAAAATAAAGTGCTAAAAAGCAAACAAAAAAAGGGCCTTGATAACCCCAGCAGTGAGCAGTGAGCAAGACTGGGGTGAGTTGACAGGAACAATTATATTTAATACAGTTTGTAAGGCTGTGTTGATGTCATGTTAATTAGTCAGTCATTTGAACCCACTTTGACGAGTCTCTGTCTAATCATATTCCAGAAATAAAAAACTCCTTGTTAGACCTGGGTGATTGATGGAGCCCTCCTCCTTCAAAAACCATACAGAGAAGAATTTGAAAGGAAAATGATATAAAGAAATAAAATGACAGGCTTTGGGGAGAAAAAATCATGCATATTTAATTTCAGTTGAAGTCTGCTTTTCTCACAGGTGAATACCTAGAAAACACTGAGGAAAAGAAACCCTTTTTGCTCTTAAAGGAGTCAAAATTAACTTTTAATTAGCAAACTGTAATTTTAATTTTAAGTCAAATTAACTTCAAAATATCAAAAATTTGCCCAGAGAAGCTGTGGGTGCCCCATCCTTAGAAATCCCAGTCCAAGGCTGGGCTGGATGAGTCTTGGAGCAACCTGGGATGGTGGGAAGTGTCCAGGGAAGTGAGGTGGGAATGAGATGAGTTTTAAGGTCTCTTCCAACCCAAACCATTCTATGATTCTATAAAACACAGGTCTCATGGTTTTTTTGGTTTCCTCCATATAAATTTTGATGNAGAAATCCCAGTCCAAGGCTGGGCTGGATGAGTCTTGGAGCAACCTGGGATGGTGGGAAGTGTCCAGGGAAGTGAGGTGGGAATGAGATGAGTTTTAAGGTCTCTTCCAACCCAAACCATTCTATGATTCTATAAAACACAGGTCTCATGTTTTTTGGTTTCCTCCATATAAATTTTGATGCAATGAATAACATTCCAAATCTGTAAAATGTGTGGGAAGGCAGAATCAAAACTGAACGTGTCATAAAAATACATTTAAAAACCCCACGTGTCAGATCAGCTTGGAGTTTTGAACCACCTGCTGTATGAATATACAAACACTCACAGCACTTCTCTTTACATCAAAAGATTTCTATCTCTCCATCTCCTCCTTTCCAGCTCCTGAGGAGCGTTAGAAAATGGAGGAGCCCTGAAGGCTGAGATTTATTCTTGCTGACTTTTAGGAGCAGGCACGAGCAGAGAGAGCTCAGGAAGGCAGCAGCCCATCCAGAGAATTCACCAGCACCTTGCAGATTTAGGAAAGAACAAACTGCCTGGATGAACAGAGCCATGTGGGGATCTCATTAATCCCTGAAGATGAGGCACTCAGCACATTTGAAGGAACAGATCAACATCCAGATGCTGCAGGCCAGTGAGCTCTTGTCTCTCACTGCTCCAGTGCAGCTCCCTCCCCACCAGCCCTGAGCTCAGGGGCTGCTTTTGCCCTCCAGGGATTGAATCCAGAGTCTGGAAGTGCCTCTGTTGGCTTTGCAAATTGCCAATTGTCCCCACCAGGCCAGGGGAACCGCAAGTCCAGCTGAAACACGCAGGAGATGAGAATATAATTGTGTTTAAAAAAACCAAAATAAACCAAAACCATCTCAATCTGGAGAGTTATTAGTGGATATTATTGATGCTGTTTTGAATCTGAAGTGGTTTGAGTGTTGTGCCCACCAACACGAGCTGGACATGGACCTGCTGAGAGAAACCCAGAGGAGGCCACAGAGATGCTCCAAGGGCTGGAGCCCCCCTACTGTGGAGAAAAGCTGGGAGAGCTGGGAATGTTCACCTGGAGAAGGTGCCAAGGACACCTCAGAGCCCCTTCCAGGGCCTGAAGGGGTTCCAGGAGAGCTGGAGAGGGACTGAGGATGGGGGGTGGAGGGACAAGACACAGGCAATGGCTTTGAGCTGATAGAGGGCAGGGCTGGATGGGAGGTTGGGAAGGAATTCCTGGCTGGGAGAGTGGGGAGGAGCTGGGCTGGAATTCCCAGAGCAGCTGTGGCTGCCCCTGGATCCCTGGAAGTGTCCAAGGCCAGGTTGGACAGGGCTTGGAACAGCCTGGGATGGTGGAAGGTGTCCCTGCCATGGCAGGGGGTGGAATGGGATGATCTTTAATGTCTCCTCAAACCCAAACCATTCTGGGATTCTATGAAATTTATAAATTGAGCAGCCAGTTATTGTCTCTAACACTCAACTGAAAACTAAATATTTTGAGGTTGCATTACAGAATGAACCCATCTGGGTAGTTCATTCATTACGAGGACTAATAACAAAACTATTGAAGTTAATATGTGCTGGTTTTCAGTATTCTCACATTCAGACAAATCTTCAGATATGAAAAATGTGCAAACTTAATTAAAGGAACTCAACCTCTGATTTATGTTCAGATTACAAAGATTTTACGATTTGCAATTTTGCACTGCTTTCTTTCCTAATTGGTGGATTTTCATGTACATAACCCCCAATTTCTCCTTGGAAAATCACTTTTATCTCAGCTGTAATGTGATTTTACAGCTGTGGATGGCACAAAAGGAGCCCTGAGCACACTCTCCAAGAGTTTCTTTTCCAAAAGCCTTTTCCAGTAACCATCCATTTCCAACAGCCTTTTTATGGCACAGATTGTTTATGACAATTTGTTCACTTCTTTCTCTCTATACCTTCTCCACACCTTCTAGAAACACTTTTTTCTCACTACTGTCAGGAGTCTTTGCCAGGAGATGAAAATTTTGGTTTGTGTACAGCTGCTTCAGGAGGGAAAAAACAAGACCATCTGTTGATTTCTTGAAGATTCAGGCTACATAAGGATTTTTTTTCAAAGGAGAGTAGTTTAAGGCATGGGGTTTGTTGGTAGATTTTATACAATAATATACAGGATTATTTCTATTTCAGAAGTGTCTAAAAGTATAAAAATCGAGTTTAACCTTCTCAGGGAACATTTTAAATGAATGTATTCTTCTGCATTCACCATCCAACTTCTGCATAAAAAATATCCTCAAAGAATTGCTTGTATTAACATGTCACAAGAATCAATTTATAGCCAGAAGGCCAGAATTAAAAATAATTACCATGGTTATCATCATTTAACTGGCTTTTCTGAAATAAATCCTGTTCCTTCCCAGTGCAAGTTTTTATTTCCCATCCAGGTAGGAAAAGCAGATGTGAATACCCTTTGGACAGATTTTCAATTTAGTTATTTTCTGGAAGAAAGGCACAAATGAAGCCTTAGAAAATGGGCTGGACTCAACCTTGCAGATTTGATTAAGCTGAAGAAGTTGATGTTCAGATCATATCTTGTAGGAGGCAATTTTCTGTTTAGATTACACCTCTGCAAGGGATGTGGCATCCTCCACATTTCAGTGCAACTCTAGTCACACAAAAAAAAAATCACAGCACAGTTTGGGCTGCAGTGGTACTTTGATACAGTCTGACACGTGGCCAGAGTGGAATGAGGCCCATGAGGATGGATCAAGTCTGAGGGTTGACCTGCAACCTCCCAGAGTGACTTAATAATATTGCCAGAGGGCTCCTTGGGTGAGTTCTGTAAAGCAAAGGTGTTAATGAGAGAGAAAATAACAAAAAGTACAGAAACAAAAAAAAATAAAAGTTGTGTGCAGGTGCCAGAGAAGCATCTGACACCCCAAAAAGCACCTGAGCACCTCTGTGCTCCTTCTTAAGCATACAATGACCAAGGAGGGACAATTTGGCTTGCTGTCAATAGAATTTAGCTGAAAAACAGCTAAAGAGACCTATCAGCATTTTTTTTTATCTTGGCATTGACTCAATTACTGTCAGAAAAACAAAGACATTTCTGGTGTTCTTCCCTCATAAGGTCCTGGGGTGAAACTGGAA